>JAMPIO010000455.1:0-49810 GCA_024699865.1 Aphelenchoides fujianensis | reverse complement strand
CTCATGCGCAAGCTGTCCGAGGCCAAGAACTCGCGCGACACGGCGGCCCTCGACCGGGAGCGCGACGCCAAGAACCAGATGGCCAACAAGCTGGCCGAAGCGCAGAAGCAGCGCGACGCGGCGGCGGGCCCTAAGGCGACTTTCCGCTCTTCCACTCCTCCTCATCTCGTTCCTTTCAGGCGGCCACTCCCACCGTCAAGCACTCCAACCCGACGATCACGCCCGCGAAGCCCACCTCCATTCCGTTCACGGCGCCCGGCGAGAAGGGCGGCGGCGTCCACTCGGCGTACATGTGAGCAGCCGTCCACTGAATCCCGCCCATCTGTCTCGTTGGCGGCATAAACGTTCATTCCCGATCTCTTCTTCGGCGTTCGACCATTGTGTGAAGAAACCGTACGGCTTCGTCCTATCGAACCCTAGCGTTTTTGACGGTCACAAACAAACAAACTAAAATTTGAGAACACGAAGTTATCACAACCCTCCCCGCTTCAGCCGGCAAGCTATTCTTTTCGTTCCGTACGTGTCCGGTCAAACAACGTGAAACCGTAAACGCGAATTTCTCGATGTTCTCGAACGGCGAGCAGCTGTGCATGGCGGTGACAACTCGTTAACGAATGCGCTCACTTCTCTCCTCTCCTCCGAACTCCTCACTTTGCAAAATGCGGGTGTTCCACGCGGTCGCTGCTGCTCTCGCGTTCTGCCCGCTGGTGGCCGCCGACGTGCGGGCGTTGAGCGCGGAGGAGATCCGGGCGTACGGCCTGTTCTTCCGCGTCCACGTGTCGCCCTTCATCGTGGCGGGCGGCTGCGTGGGCGTCCTGCTGGTGCTGAACGCGATCCCGCTCGTCGTCGTCCTGATCCTGCAACGCGCCCGCCAAAACAAGGAGCCGAGCGAGTGCCCTCTTCCTCTCCTCATCACCCGCTTCTTGCAGCCGACGAGCAGCGGGAGGCCGTCGAGAAGGAGGACAATGTGAAGGCCAAGTTCACGAAGCCGCTCCTGCCCTCCAAATCGGTGCTCGTCGGCCCCAAGCCGGCCGAGAGCCCCGCACCGCCGCCCGGCATTCCCAAGAACCAGGTGGGTGGTTGCCGGTGGATATCCACTCACTTCCCTTCGCTTCAGCCCACGGAATTCAAGTTCGACGGGAACGTCGAGGCGGACACGGGCACCGTCCCCGTCGCTCCGGCCAAACCCGACGGCGAGCCGCTTCTCCCAGCCCACTAAACGCCTTCTCACTCGATTACAGAAGAGAAGACCGACCTGGTCTCCGCCCGCGACGAGTAGTGGACTCTTTTTGTGGTTGTGGCACGAAAATAAACCTCGTTTCTTTGTCGTCTTTGGGGCTTTCGGCGGCAATGCTGTGTTCAGACACCAAATCACTAAAAACCATCCGCTTTTCATCGTCGGTTCCTTGCGGCAAGTTTTTTTAAAGAAGCTCATCGCTCTTGAAGGAGATGAAGCAGCTAACCACGAGGTAGCGAGGTACTTCTCGCTGATAGTCGCAGCTGCGGACGGAAGCTCTTAGCAATTTGCATGTCTGCCCCCCGCTCGATGCCCGATGCAAATTCTACGTTTTTGAGTTTGTTCCGTTCGCCCACTCGGCACTCGGTGCTTCAACGTCCGCAGCGACCAGTCGGCCCCCGTTCTCTCTCGACGCTCATGACGGCCGTTGTTCCGAACGACGCGAGAGGCGGCGCGGAGGTGCTGCCGCAAGAGGGCGAGACGCTCAAAACGCGCAAGTACACTTACGAGGTTCGTGCCCCTCCCCTCCGCCCTCTCATCACTCCTTCAGATCATCAAACTGCTAGGCAAGGGCGGCTTCGGGGCGGTGTTCGAGGTCAAGCGCAAGGACGAGCCGAAGCTCCACTTCGCCGCCAAATGCGAGACGTACGACGTGAAGAAACCGGTGAGTCGTCCGCCTGCCCGTCCTCACTCCTCTCTCGGCCTGCAGGTGCTCTCGATGGACTGCCGCGTGTTGCGCGGCGCCCTCCAGATCCAGAGCCCGCACTTCTGCGCGATCGTGGACCGCGGCAAGATGCCCGAGCGCTTTCGCTACATCGTCATGAAGCTCGTGGGTCGCAACCTGTGGGATCTGCGGATGGACATCGCGGCCCAGCGCTTCTCGCTGAGCACCTCGCTGAAGCTGGCCGAGCAGTGCGTGATCGCCATCGAGGACCTCCACCGCATCGGCTTCCTCCACCGCGACATCAAGCCGGGGAACTTCGCGGTGGGCCGCCCCGAAGCCCAAGAGCAGCAGACGGTCTTCATGCTCGACTTCGGCCTCTGCCGCAAGTTCTCCGGGTTTGTTCGGCAGGGGAGAGGGACGGGAGTAATCGGTTCGTTGCAGCGAGACCCCGGACAAGGACCTCCGCATGCCGCGCGGCCAGGCGCCCTTCCGCGGGACCACTCGCTACGCGCCGATCACCGCCCTCAAGCAGGAGGAGCAGTCGCGCAAGGACGACATCGAGGCCTGGCTCTACATGGTGGTCGAGTGGACCTCCGGGGCGCTGCCGTGGCGCAAGCTGAAGGGCGCGGACAAGGAGGATGTGTTGCGGTGGAAGCAGGAAATCCGCTCCGGCAAACAGCTCGACGAATTCCTCAAGGGCTGCCCCAAGCGGGAGTTCGCCGTCATCCTCGGCTACCTGGACACACTCCACTACCACTCCATCCCGGACTATGACTATGTGCTCCACTGCATCAACTATGCGTGCAAGGTGAGTGACCTCCCCTCTTTGCCTACTCATCGCTCGCTTGCAGACGAACAACATCAAGCCGGACACGCCGCTCGACTGGGACCCCGGCCGCAAGTACGCGGGCCCCGCGAAGGACGACCGCGACAAGCGCCTCGCTCTCGTCGTGGACGACGCCGCGCCCGACCAGCACGACGAGGAGACCCACAAGGAGAAGGAGAAGGACACGGCCAAGGAGAAGAAGGCCTCCGTCTCCGCCAAGAAGTGATCAGTCCGCTCTCTTCTTTCCTGTCTGCATCCGAGATAAACCTTCTCTGAAGATGAACTGCGGCTTTGGTTTGAACGAACAAGCTTTTGACGAGCGGGTAAGCACGACGCCGTTGTCGAGTTATTTCACGGACTTCAACCGTCTGCTGTCGGCCGAGGAGTCGCAAGCCTGCACGAACATCCCCCTTGTGATGGACGCGTGACGCGCAGTTGGACCGCAAGCGTATCAACAAGAGTTTATTGGCATTCAGTGATCCACAGAAGTGGTTAGCGTACAAAAACAAGCGATCAACCGCGGCCAATTGCGTTTAAAAGAACCGAGCAAGGTAGCTGCAATAAATCGCTCATGAGAACCACTCTTCCGCCACGCCCTCACCTGAAGAACGGAGATCCGACCAGCAAACGCTTCATATTGTTCTTGCCGTGCGGGAGGGGCAACAAAGATTGACGGTCGTCATTTTGAGTGGACGGGTCGATCGGAGTGAGCGGCTGAAAGAAAAGTCAACGGCAGGCTTCTTCCCGCTTACTTCGAACTTGAATCCGGGCGGGAGCTCGTAGCCGCGCACTTCGTAGTCGACCGGCCCCTCGGGCGTCTCGCACGAGAACGTCCACGAGTGTTTGTGGTAGTCCTCGAAAGTGACGGACTCCCGATCGATCTCGCCGCTCATCTCTTGCTCGGCGTAGAGCTCCGCTTTGCGGTGTGCTGGAAAAAGAGAACAATCAGAAAATGGCGATCACGAACAGAAGAACACTCACGCTCCATTTCCGTGGAGATCTGCAGCCACAGCACCTCGGGGTCGCCATTGTTGCACTGGCGGGAGAACTCAAAGATGAAGCGGCACTCGCCGAAACGGACCCAGAGCCTAAACACGAAAAATGTGGGCGAATAGACGGCAGAACTCACGTGCTGGGGGCCTTCGGCTGGCCGACTTCGATTTTGAAGCGAAACGGCGGTTCGATGTCGAAACGAGCGGTATGGAGCTGCGGGCGGTTTTCGAAATTTTTGTCAAGCAGCGCGCTGAAATCATTTCTGTAGACGACCGGGTAGAAGGAGAGCCTCACCGCTTGAAAGCTACGGTAGCGCCCGCAAGAAGCATGAAGAGAAGGATGAAAGACGCCTTCATCGCGGGACGAGTGCGCGACGAAGTGAAATCCAAGGACGAATGACTTTTCGGCAGAGGCAGACCAACGGCAGAAAGCAGACAAGAGCGAGGGTCGATCGTTAATGGGCTCTTCGCCGCGCATACCTCCGCTTTCGCCTGCGCAGATGCCGCGAATAAACAACTCGGGAGTAGAGAGTCGGAGACAAGAGAACACGTGTATCAAACGGCATTTGATTCTCGCCGAATAAATGCTCGTGACACGTTTTTATTTGTTTGACTCGTGGTGAGCGAACAGAATAGGTACACACGCTCCTCGTAAGTTTTATTTCGTCGAGTTCGTGCCATCGAAACTTGGTGGAAGGAGTTTATCGTGTCTGCACCATTCGGAAGTAGAAACCGCACAAACGACTCGGAAAAGAAAAACACCTGCGAGAAAAGGAGATGGCGGGATTTCACTTGGTCGAAAGGACCTTCTGCATGAGACGCTGGACGAACGGCGGATGCTCGGCGGCGAACTCCTTCCACTCTTCGCGGTCGTGGAGCTGCGGGTAGTGGCGGGCGGCGAACTGCAGCGTTCCCTCCCGGAGCTTCTCGAGAGTCGGGTGTTCGAGCGAGAAGTCCATCGCCTCGACGAGGTTGTCGATCGTCAGCTCGTTGCACACGTGCTGGATGGTCACGTCCTGCAAGACGGAAGAGGGGATTGAGAACTAGCCGTCGGGCCCACTCACCCGGAGCAACTCCACGTCGTACCTATCGGCAGCGAAGAACAGATCGCGCGCGTTCTCGCCCATCTCCACGCGGCCCGTGCAGATGAAGCGGAGCATCGCCTCGACGATCTCCGGCGCGATGCCCTCGATGGGGATCGTGTTCGACTCCCGCTCTCGCCACACGTGCTCGAACATCACGCGGAAGACCTCCGAATGCTCGAAGAGACGCTCTTTGTACACCTGAACGAAAGGAGCGGAGATGACAAGAGGAAGCAAGGAAACTCACGTGGAAAACACGGCCGCCAACCAGAACGCGGATGTTCGCGTGGTTGGGGTCGTTGAATCGCCGCTCCAAGAGGTCGCCGTACGGCCCGTCGTTCAGGCGGACGGCGGGCGGCTTCCGCTCCAGCCGGTAGCCGCGGATGGCGACGTTCAACGTCCCGCACTCCCACCCGGCGTACTCGTCCGGGTTGAAGCAGACAATCGCTTGTTTGCGGTCGGCGGTGAACAGGGCGATTTCGCCTGCAAGCAGACGGAAGAGCTTGACGAAGACTGTCTTCTGCTCACCTTCGACGGGCGTGCGCGACTGGCGGTCGGTGGGGTCGTACTCGGTATCCTGATCGACCATCCACATCTCGAACTGGACGATCATCTCCTGCACGTCATCCGGCAGCTTGGAGAGGACCAGCTTGCAGTAGAGCGGATTTGTGTCCGGCGGCACCTCGGACTCGTCTTCCCGGTCGTTCTCCTCCGCCTTCTTCTCCACAACCAGAAGGCATTTGCCCAACTTTTCGACTTCGATGTCTTTGGTCCACTCGAAGTTTTCGCCGGACGCGTCCTTGCTGGGCAGTTCGTAGACGCGCTCTTGTGTGAAGAAGAGGAAGGGCTGCATGGGAACGGGGAAGACCTCCACGGAAGCGTTGAATCGAATGCACACGCGGAGCGCCTCGCCCGGCTCGAAGTCCGCGAGCTTCTCCTGCGAGAGGAAGTCGCAGAGGATGAGTCCGTCGTCCTCCGGCCGGCTCATCTCTGCAACAATCGTGCGTAAAGAGTTGAAAACAAGAGAAGGGAACTAACTGAACTCCTGGCTTTTTGTTCCGTCGTCGCGAACGCTCCAGAACGGCAGATCGACGAACGAATCGGGCCATTCGCCGTGGATGTCCAGCGGAGAGACGATCAGGCGCGACGGGCCGTCGGATCCCTCCGCTTTCTTCCGACGGAACTGGAGGTAGAAGCGGAACTCCCGACCGTCCTCTCCCTTTAGCGCGTACAGGCCGCTCGTGATCATGTCCGTTTCGCGGCCCAATCGGAGCTTCTCGGCGATGTCCTCCAGCTCCCACTCGAGGACCGCTCCGCCGTCCACTTCCATCGGCTCCTCGTGGTCGGGCATGATCGATCGCCTGTAAACGACGAGAAAAGTGAAGAGAGTGGACAAAACAACTCGCTTTCAAAACAGATGATTTCGCAAACCACTCGCCCGCCCGACCGACCGACGGACGGACAGCGAGCGAAGAGCGGAAGGCCGGCGGAAAGCGAGCGGGCGGAAAGCCACAAAACGATCCGCTCGAACGGCGGCGGAATGCTATCGCATAGCGCTCACCCCTTTTCTTATCTTCTCGCTTCCACCAACCACATAGAGCTGCGTGTTTATTCCGTGCGTTCAGTGGAACAAAGGCGGGGCTCATTCGCCTTTCTGGTTGTACGACTCGAAGTCCCCGAGCGGCGGCTTCTCGTTCGGCGCCACCAGTTTGAAGAGGACCTCGAAGTCGGGCCGCTCGTCCGGGTTCTGAACGAGGAGTGGGGTGAGTGGAGAGAAGAGAGGAGGGCGGGCTTGCCTGCGTGAAGCACAGGTCTATAACACTCGCGATGATCGTGGGCGTCTCCTCGGGCGCGCGCATCGGGGGCTCGCCGGAGAGGATCTGCAGCGGGGAGGGGAGTGGGTGATTAGAGGACACTCCACCACTTGCCTTCTGCCGGGCCTGCTGGTTGGACTCGCCGGGGAAAAGGTCGGACTTGCAGCGCGTGAAGATCTCCCAGATGAGCACGCCGAAGGCCCACACGTCCGACTTCTTGGAGAAGACGCCCAGCTTCAGCGTCTCCGGCGCCAGCCACTTGACCGGCATCGACTTGAGCTTGTCCAGCTTGACGACGTTCTTGTCGGCGATCGAGAGCCCGAAGTCGGAGATCTTCAGCTCGCCGTGCGCGCCCATCAGGCAGTTGCGGGCGGCGATGTCGCGGTGGATCACGTGCCGCAACGACAGGTAGCACATGCCGCGGGCCGCGTCGCGGGTGTAGCGGACGAGCGTGTCCGTGGGCAGGGCGGGGTTCTTCTTCAGGTGCTGCAGGAGCGAGCCGCCGGGCGCCAGCTCCAGGACGATCATCACGGGCTCCTCCTGCGGCGCCACGCCGTAGACCTTGACGATGTTCGGGTGGTCGAAGCGGCGCATGAGTTTGGCCTCCTTGACGAACTCGGCGCGCTGCTTCTTGTGCATCATGCCCTTGAGGCGCTTGACCGCCACCTCGACCGTCGTGTCGTCCTTGTTCTTCAGGTTGGCCGCGTACACGTCGCCGAACGCGCCGCCGCCCAGCCGCTGCTTCAGTTCGATGTGCTCGTGCAGGATGTAGAAGACGGGGCGCGGCACGGCGTTGACTGCAGCCGGGGGATGAGCGGGCTGTTGGGGGCACTCACCGAGCATCGTCCCGTCCGACATCACGGGCACCTTCTCCTTCACGTGCGTGTTGATCAGCTCCGTCACCGTCGCCTTCTTCAGCTGCAAGCAGACGAGTTGAAGGGAGGGGCAGAGAGTTCATTTCACTCACGTTCCGCAAGGACCACTGGTCGTCCTTGAAGTTGAAGAGGATGTGCCGGATGCGGTTCCGGTTCATGACCGTCACGGCGTAGCGCACGTGTTTGGCGACCTCCGTCTTGCGCACGAGGAAGTCGCCGTCGGCCGTCAGGAGGTCCTCGATCTCGTCGCGGGGCATCAGCCCGTGATACTGCAAGGGGATTGATGGGAGGGGACGGGAGGACAGACCCAGGGGTTGTGCGTAAGGGCCTTGCTCATCCGCTGCAACCGGCCGGCCGGTGAGTGACGGTCGAAGGAGGGGACTCACGTTCAGAAGCTCCTCGTTGTAGTCGTCGTCCGCGCCCTTGTCCTTGACCGACTTGCTCGACTTGTGCGAAAGGGCCGCGTTCTTGGGCGGCCCGCGCGACTGCGGCTTCTTCTTGGCCAGCGAGGACTTCTGCGTGCCGGGCGTGGGCGCCTCGCGGCTGTTGGTCGAGCGGCCGGAGTCCTTCGAGCGCGGGTCGCCGCTCACCGGCGGCTTGGCGGAGCGCAGCGCGCCCACGTTCCTGGTCACTTCTTCCTTCGAGTTGCCCGCCTTCGGTTTGCTGCAAGCGGCGAGTGGACGGCGGGCAGCCGGCGGACTCACCCCATCGTTTGGCGCGGCGGTGGAGAGAGCTGCGATGAGCAAAGTGGGCACTCCGGCCGCCTTTTATACGCCTCGCTTTCGTCTAGTCCGCATGCAAATTTGGGTGATCGGGGAGAAGGGAATAGGAAGTCCTGTGAATCTTGCCGCGCGCGAGCGGCCGGAAGGAGAAACTAAAGGACGGACTGCGCTCTCCTCCTCCACTCCCCGTTTTCGTCGTATAAAGACCGCACTGATCAAATCAATCGCTTTATTGCAACAACAACAATCGACAGTCAACAAAATACAAGCAACACTGGAAGACGTGGAGAGTTCACTCGGGATCGGCGGGCGGCTCCTCGCTTTCAACCGGCGACTCCCGTTCGTCGCGCGTCTCGGCCGGCGGCTCCTCTGGCTGGTCGCCCACTTCTTCCGCCGCTTGGTCCACCGCTTCTAAACGAGAGGGAATGAAGGCGGGAAGACGGGAATGAGCTCACTTTTGTCCTCCGCCTTCTCGTCCCGCCGCTCTCCTTCTTGCTCGGCGTCCTTCGTTTCTTCTGGAAGCAAGCCGATTGAGCACTCGCTGGGTGTCGGCGGGAACTCACCACACTCCTCTTGAGCGGGAAGATCGTCCGAACGCTCGTCCGGCTCGTTTCGTCCCGCTTTCGACGGGCGACTCGCTTCCGCCGCCTCCGGCGGGTCGACCGGCCGCGGGCGCTTGCGCGGCGTCCACTTCATCCGGGCCATTCGGTGGTTCGGGAGACGGGCGGCTGTTGGAGTGCTGGAAGCGGACGATGAAAGAAGTAAAAAGAACGGAATGGACGGGCGAGCGCGAGTGAGCGGCCGGTCGGCGGACTCCAAACGAGCGGCGGTCCCACGACCACGCGCCCCCGATCGGCGGCCATTCCACTCTCCCCCGCTCGCAATCTCCGAACCGCACGAAGCGAGTCGAAAGGGCACCCGCATTTCAATGAGCAGACGGCGGCGGCCCCGCGTGCACGTGTTCCAAACGACCGAATTGCGCGCGAGTCGAAGCGCGCCGTCCAGCGAGCGAAAAGAAGACGAGTCACCGGGCCCCCGATTGCCCGCCGACGAGCGGAGGGTCGATTGCAAAACAAGAGAGCGGACTGCCGTTTGCCGTTGTTTATGAGCGGAAGGGTGCGTGGGAGAAAGGAGAAAAATGGAAGATCAACAAAGAAAGCGAGGTACACAACACGTCTGCAAAAGAGATCCGGGTGGTTCGAGCCGTCCGGCGGCTTCAACGGGCGTTTGCATTCGATTTGTTCGCGAGTTTCGGGCGACGTCCGGGCGGGTGCTTGAACAGGGGCGAGTGGGTGGAAGCGGCTGCAAAAAAAAGAGGGTGGATGGGAAGGGGGAGAACTCCCCGAACGATCCCTCCGCTTTCTTCTTCCGCTCGCTCTCCTGCCTGTTCTCGTCGTTCGAATCGACCAGGCGGGACGGGCAGAAGGCGAAGGAGGCGGGCGAAGAGACGACGCCTCCAGCCGACCGACCGAAAGCGGCAGGGCCTCCCGACTTCTCGCCGTTCTTCAGCTGCAAACAAGAAAGAGGAATGAGTGGGGCGTACGAGAACGAACCTCCGCCACGAGCTGCTCGACGGTCTTCGGGGCGGCGAGCGGCAGTTCGTGGGCGTCGCTGAGTTCTTCGATCAGCCCGCAGATTCCGGCGAATTCCCGCTCGTTCTCCGCGATTTCAGAGGCCGTCTTAGTCGAGCGGCGGCGTTTCGCTTTCGGCCGGCCGCCCGCCGTTTGGTCGGCTGTGGAGGAACGGGCGACACGGTCGGGCTCTCCGGCACCTGCCCAAGAAAAGATTCGATGCAGACGGGGGAGGAAACGAACCTTCGGCCACGCGGTCCAGCCACTCGAAATCCAGGTACACGTCCACGAGAACGGCGAAAGTTTGGTCGTCGAGCGTCCGGTCGAACCAAACGGTCGGCTGAAAGGACGAAGTGGGCGGAAGAGCGGTGGACTCACCTCGATTTGCTCCCAATCGGCCCGCTCGAGGCGCTCGACCGCCTTTTTCGCCCGCTTTTTGGTCGTCGAACGGGCCGCTTTGTTCTCGACGCTCCGCAGTGGAAACTGACTAGTGAACTTGAGATCCATTGAGGGAAACCGGGAGGACAAGGAGCGATGAAACCGAAGAGAAAAGTGAGTGCGGGAAGGCGGCGATCTCTCGCTTTCGTCCCGCCGCTCCGTTCTGCCGCCCGCCCGCCCGTTCGGTGGGAAAGCGGGAAGCCGTCGAAAGCGAGCGAGCGGCAGGGCGAAAACATCCGCCCGCCTTCCGTCGGCCTCCTCTGCTCATCCCCGCCTTCTTTCGGCATGTTGATCCGCAGTTCTTCGTGCCGTCAAACTCCTTACAGCACACGACTGAGGTTCGAACGAAAGCTTCCACCTTCAATTAACCTGCCGCTCGCCTGCAGCATCCCTCACTTCTCTTCAGGCCTTCGACCCCACTCGAACCACGAACCGAAGCCACTTCCCAACTGCATTTATGTACTCAACGAACAAAACACACAAACGAACAAACGAGACGACACTGAAGAAATCGGAGCAGTGGGAAAATGGCCAGACAGAAAGAAGAAGAAGCAAGTTGGGATTCCTATGGGGTTGCGCGAAAGGAGGAAAAGTAAGGAGAGAATTGAGAATCATCGAAGGGAGAGAAAACAATTGCGAGAGCAAAGAGAGAGGAGACCATTGGTGGATTGGGTGGTTGAATTGACTGAAGCGAACTTGGGGAGTTGAGACGACCGATCACGAGTTGAACCGCACGTTCCGGATGGGACGGGCGGCGTAGTCCAGGGCGGCGGTCAGCTGCTGGAAGTCCGAAGAGGCGTCGAGGGCGTCGTGACGGGAGCTGAACGAGAGGGGTGAAAGGGAGCAGGAGAGAGGATGCACTCACATGGCGACGTTGTAGACGTTCCGGCCTCGCTTGGCCATCTCCGAGGCGACGAAGATGGGCGTGGGCAGGGACGTGGGCTGGGAGACGATTTGGTGCCCGAAGCAGAGGTGGAAGGTGATGCGCTGGAGGTCCTCCATGTCGATCTTGGGCTCGTTGAGGAGCACGTCGTAGCGCGGGACCTTGGCCGTTCCCTGCAACGAGCGAGTGGGTGAGTGGACGGAGGAGTGGGCGGGCGACTCACCAGACGGCCCACGTGTCCGAGCAGGAAGAACTCCGGGATGTAGGGGTTCGTGATCGTCGTGTCGACGCACGTGCCCGCCCGCAGGTTCCGCTCGGAGTTCTTCGCGTTCGGGCCGACGGGCGGCTGGGCGGGCGTCAGGCGGATGTTGTGGAGGCGGGTGGCCACGACGAACACGAGCTGGGCGCCCGTCCCCTTGAGCACTTTGCGCACGAGCGGGATCTCGTAGCGCATGACCTGCAAGCGGCGAGTGGGCGGAGGAGGGCGGGCGGGAACTCACGAAGTCGAACGAGCCCTCCGACGAGGAGTTGCGGAAGACGAAGACGCGCTTCGGGAACGCGCCGCGGTTCTCCTTGAAGCGGGCGACAGCGGTCTCGACGATCTTCATGATGACCTTCACTTTCTCGTCGCGCAGCGGCTCTTGGTAGTAGTAGTTGCCCGAATACTCGATGGAGTGCTTCAGGTCGTTCGCCGCGTACTGAAAGCAGCGGGGAGGAGTGTGCGGGACGAGCGGGCGGCCACTCACGCCCACGACCGTCGGGTGCTTCACGCCGCCCTGAAAGCCGCCGCCGCTCACGTTCGACGACACGCCGATGAACAGGTCGTGCTCGGCGAGGTCCTTCCTGCAACGAGGGGATAAGGGGAGTGAGAGCAGTGAGGACGGGACTCACCGGGCGTCCTCCATCGAGACGGTGTAGTTGATGCCGCCCACCTTCATGTTCGTTTTGTTCACCACGTTCTCGAAGGTCTGCCGCATCGCGCGCTCGCCGATGCCGGCGCACTGGCGGGCGATGGGGGCGGTCACGTTTTGAAAGGAGCGGTCGTTCAGTTCCGCCTTCCGCTCGCCCACTCACCTGCGTGATGATTCCCGTCTGCTGCTCAAAGTACTTGAGCGTGTGGTGGATCCTGAAGAAGGCAGGCGATCATTTATGGTCTGCTCATTGGAACTCACGAGATGTCGGCCTTGCCCGTGACGTAGAGGACGAACTGGCAGCCGCCGGCGGCCGCGTTCTCCATGAGCGTCTTGATCTGCTCGTGCTCCTGCTCCCTGGCGTCGGGGATCTCGAGGTCCTTGGCGTCGTTGGCCCGGCCGATGTGCATCCCCTTCTGCTGGCAGAAGTGAATGAAGGCGTCGTGGAAGGTCCTGCAAGGAGAAGAGGGGAGGAGTGGGCGTGCTTCGGGCAGAACTCACCGCAAGTCCGGCATGGTCATGTTGTTGCCGCCGCGGTCTCCCGCCCGCCGGAAGTTGTAGATCCCCCACTTGGTGATGGAGGCCGCGCGGAAGTACTTGCCCGACCCCCAGTTGCCCTTCACAAAGTCCAGAACGCTCTTGCTGTTCGCGTACTGGACGGCGGGCGCGTCGAACTGGTGGCCGGTCACCTCCATCGGCTGCTCGGCGATCTCGATGTGGGCCTGCGAGAGGGCGTCGGAGTTCGTCATGCCGAGCGCCCGCAGGTTCGACATCACGTCCCGCTCGAGGTCAGCGGGCGCGCGGGTCGAGGCCTGCAGAGAGGAGTGGATTGGAGGAGCGGGGGAGGCGAGGGGACTCACGGTCAGCAGCTGCTGCTGGATGATCATGTCGACGAGGTGGCGGGCGAGGCGCTGGTTGTCGCAGACCTCGCACAGCTCCATGGGGAAGTGCAACTCCTTCCCGCCCTGCTTGATGACGACCAGCGGCAGGTGGGGGTGGCTGAAAGACGGGAGTAGAGGGTGGAGAGAAGGGCGGGGGAAACACCTCAGTTCGCGGCCGTACCGCTCGCGGAAGTAGGCGGCGACCGTGATCTCCTGCTCGCCCCGCAGGAAGGTCGTGGTCTCCGCGTTGGTGGCCGCGATGTGGTGCAGGAGCAGCGGGCGGGTGTTCTGCGGGCGGTGGAGCGGCAGAAACCACAACTGCTTGAGGAACTCGTTGATCTGCTTGACGAGCGCCTGGTCCGCGTTCGCGGCGCCCGGGAACTTGTTGAGGACCTTCTCGCTGAAGGTCTGCGCGACGTGGTGGAAGGGCACGACCTTGGCTGAAATCGGCGGGTGTCTGCGGCCTCTGGAGGGGACTCACGGTCGATCACCACCCCGAACTGGACGCTCTTCTCGCTGCCCATCGCCCGCACCGTCTTCTTGCAGCCGGGCGCGATGTAGCCCCCGACGTGCAGCTCGCCCGGGTTTCGCGGCTGGAAGCCGAAGGCCTCCGGCCGCTTCAGCACGCAGAGGCCGCCTCGGAGCATCAGCTCGTCGCTGGAAGGAGGGGGAGATGAAGGGGAGGAGGGAGCAGGCGGAGGACTCACTCGGTGTCGAGCGCGTTCTCCGAGGTCGCGATCTCCATGAACTGGATCAGCGGCCGGAGGTTCTGGTTCTCGACGACGTCCGGGACCGCGGCCCGCAGGACGTCGCCGAGGACGGTCGTGCGCTCGGTCCGCACGAAGTCGAAGATGACCTCCTTGAGGTTGTCCTGCAGTTCGGCGATGTGGCGCCGGCAGAACTCGCCGGTCAGCGTCACCTGCAGGTCCTGAAAGAAGCGGGATGAGTGATCGTTCTCCTCCGCCTCCGCCCACTCACCAGCGCGCCGTTGTTGAGCGGGTCGAGCGAGAACAGCTCGGTGATTCCGTCGTAGAAGAGACGCCCCACTTGCGGGATGAGCGTGGGCTTGGACTGCTGGGCGAGGGTGAAGAGGAATCGGGCCCAGTGCCGGAAGCGGACGTATTGGACGCTGCAATGAGTGGGGGATGAGGGGGAGGTCTGCCGGGTTGGGGGACTCACTCCGAGCGCTCCGGCGCCGTGATCTCGAGCGACGAGTGGGTGCCGTCTCGGCGCGCGTAGCGCAGGCTGCATCGCACGGTGTAGTGGATGAAGGCGACGGTCTTGTTCAGGAACATCCTGAAGACGTTCGTTCGGATCGGGACGGTCTCGAGCCCGGCGACCGGCCGCATGCTCGGTAGCTCCGTGCTCCCGATGGTGACCTGCAAGCAGCGAGCGGAGGTGAGTGAATGATCGAGTGGAAAGGAGGACACTTACGTTGAGCTGCTCCAGGATCGTGTTCGCCTCTTCCTCGAGCTTCTTGCGGATGCCCACTTGATCGAGGCGTTCCTCGGGGTTCTTGGACATCTGAAAGGGCGGAGGGGATGGACGGCGGATGGAAGGGGAGAACTGACCTTCGCTTGCCTTGAGTTCACTTCTGGTCGGTTTCAACTGCAAATAGGCGGTGAGGAGGGGCAGGGCAGTACGCGTGGATCGGAGGCGCGCGGAGCGGGAGTAAGAAGCGATCGATGAACGCGAAAAACGGCTGTTTTCCGGCTTGTTGGTGAAACGCCCGCTTTTGTTCTGGGGATCGAAGGAGCGGGTGTTCGCCTCCAGTTGACGTCATTTCGGGCGTTCTCCCCTGCGATGTGTCGAAACAGCGGGCGTGTTGAAATCCTCTCAATGGAGTGATCGGAGCTACCAGAATTCGAGATCCCGCTCTCGTCCCCTCATTGCGGAAATGCGCTCGCATGGAGCGGAGAGGAAGCGAGTAGAGTGGATTCGAATCAACGCGCGCGCCCGGCCGACTTTCGAAATCGGGCGGAAGGGCGGTCGGCTGACGGCCGTTCGAATCGGCGGGAAGCGGGAGGATGGCGGGGAGCGGGCACAAGAGGGAGACCGTGAGCGCGTTTATGGTGAGACGAGAGCGGAGGGGGGATGACGAAACGAGAAGAGCGCTCGGGATGATCGGGATTTCTGCTTGGCTTCGCGCACAACGAGTGGATGAGGGAAAGAGGGAACATTGGGACGACGAGGAGTACCCCACTTGTCCGCACTGGGGGAGAAAGAAGCCGCCAGCCGAATGGAGGACAGCCGACGAGCAGAAACCGGCTGGCCGCCTCTGTGGTTTGCGGCGGACGCCCGAATGAACGGGCGGCTGGGAGGGAGCGAAGATGTCGGCAGCCCGACGGAAGACGCCGCCGCCCCGTTCGGTCCGCGCCCCTCGTGCGCCCGCCCGGCTGCCCGCAGTCTGCGGCGGCCGCCCGTCCTGTTTGCCCTCCTCTGTCGAGCGCGTCCATCAGCCGGCCGGCCGGGCGGCCGGGCGAACTGCGCGTAATCAAGACGGCGGGCAACGGCGAAAAGCGGAGGGACGGGCCGAAAGAGGGCGCGTTGCGGGCGGTCGGCGGGAAGACCGGCCCCTGTTCAAGCCGCCGTCCGCGTGATCGACGCGCTGGGCGGACGGGCAGACGGGCGCCTTCCTCCCACTCGACTCGCGTTTCGCAAGCGGCCGGCGAACGCGGAGCCCCGACTGCCCGCCGCCCCGCCCCCTTCTTCTCTGTTGCCTCTTCCCGCTCTTCTTCCAGCGGACTTCGACGCCCGACTGCTGGGTGGGCAACGTAAACAGCCCAACTGACGAAAGAGTGACGTCAATGCACAAGCAGCAGCAAACAACACGACGAAAAGATCGATCGTATTCTCGAACAGCCAGTCGAGAGCGGGCCGTTGGCAAGTGGGCGGCCATGGGCTCCCGTCCGCTCGCCTTCTCGTCGAGAACGTGAGAAGTGAGCGTCGTCTCGGCGAGAAGTGGAAGCGGCGGAGCAAGAGCGAGAAGGGGATTTGGGAGCGACAGCAGCGTTCCCCCGATCCGCGCCTTTCGTCATCACCCGAGCGGCGTGGACGAAGGTCGCTTGTTTTCCGCGATGACTCGGGCTTCTTCCACCCGCACACAATTCCATTTCTGGACTCCGCCAGTCATTCTCTCCACTCTCGACCATCAAACAACCGAAAGTAGATGGAGTTTATTTGAAGGCGAGAGAAATCCAAACGGAACAGAAAGCAGGGCGTAGACACAACAATTGGAATCTCAGAATGTCCGCTCGTTCACTCGCAACGGCCGGCCGCCTTGTCCAGGAGAGCGCGCATGTTCTGGGCGAACACGGCGGCCAGTTGCGGGTGTCGGGCGAGCAGCAGACTGAAAGCAGAGGGATTGGACGGAGAAGACGACGAGCAGAGGAACGAACCGGTGGATTTTGTCCACTCGTCCGCCCATCCGGTCGGAAGGCGGCGGCCGTTCGGCGGGCGGGAGCGGAGCGGCCGCTTCCTCCTCCTCGACTCCCGCGCTCGCCTCTTCGAGCTGCTCGGGCGACGGGAAGGCGAGGGCCGGCCGAACGCCCGCAGTGGAATCCTCCTCGGCGTCCTCGAGCTCGAACTGGCGCCCGTAAACGTCGTCAAAGTATTCGGCGGCGAACGGATTCGGCTCGTCGTCCGCCGGTTGCTCCTCGTCGACCGGCTGCTCGACGGTCGGGACTCCCGCTCGCGGGCCGCTCGCTTCGTCCACGTCGCCGTCGGACTCGTCGCCACTCGCCCAGGAGTTCGAATCGTCGCTCATCGGATCTAAACGGAAAGGATGAGCAAAATCTCGTCTTCCGCCGCCCAGCCCAGAGAAAGCAAGCGGAGATGGACGGCCGCCCGCTCTTCTCGGCGGCGGGCGGAAAACGCGGGAAGGAGCGGCGGCAGGCTGTTGACTCATCGCCGTTCGCCTCGAAAAGCGCAGCAAAAGCTTCCACCCGACAGAAACGAGATTCGTTCACGTCTCTTCGGTCTGCCGTCCAGAGAGCTCTGAGACGATCGGAATTATCGAAAGAAAACAATTGTCCGTCATTCGTTTGAGCGCTGGCTTCTCCGAGTTCTCCTCCAAGGAGAAAGTGCAGACCTCCCACGACGCGAGTGGCAGGTGAATCGAGTTAACGACGTAGGAAATGAACAGCACGAAGCAGGTGGGCAATCCGTTTGTCTGCACTTTGAAGACCTTCCGAATCGAACGAACCCCCCAATTGTGGTGGGTGGTCCCGCTTCTCGCTTGTGGAAATTGATGCACTTTGCACGCGCTCCGATAATCGGTGGCTTCTTCCACAAACGCCGAGTTTAATCCTGACCAGCCTGTGACGGCGCTTCGCGCCGTCCCCAGCTGGGGGAGTCGTTAGACTGGTGCGTATCGAATGCTTTTGTCGACTTTGTTCAACAAACCGAGTGCTCCCCGCAACGGGGACCCCGAGTTGCGCTTCACAAACGTTCGAGTTTAATGAAAGCTCGGCAAATGGGCCGCTTCTCAGCACACATATCTCTGCAGTTCATTATACTCTGACGACAGCAAAGAAAACGGATCCAAACTGCGAAAGCCGTTTGCAGACGCAATCTCTGGGTACGACGGCGGCCACCGTGCTATCCGTAAACGATGCAAAACAGTCGGTTTTAAAGCCAGCAAGCAGAAAAAGTGACTAGTGGTTGCGGCGTCCGAAGAAACCGACCGCGGAACTGCGGTGCGGGCGCCCACTGCTGAACGATCCACCACTTCTCGGCAACCGAGTGTTTCAAAAATGTGAAACGGTAGTAAGAAGGGCAACTGTGTGCTCGACATTTCTGCCAAGTTTCGGGTGCATGCATCCACTTATCTCTAAACCCGCTCGTTTTTTACGCATTTTGAGGGGTCCGGTTCGCGTAAGCCACAGTGGCCAAGTGGGCCAAAACAACAACAAAATGCAGTTCACTGAAAAGTCCGGATTCTGCGCTTTCGAATGAACCCACATTCATGTCATGAAGTCAAGAGTGCGATGAGAACGACGGATTTGAAATTCGCAAAAAATATCAAATCGACGCGGAATTTTTGATCGAGTTGATCGTTGTGAAACCGGTCACCAAGCAACACAATTTCGGTCTTAAAAAATGCGCAAAACCCTTTTCTAGATACGTTTTGTGCGGCGTGTCAAATAAAATTCTGGGAGCCGAGAACGGCGCGCTCGAGTGTGGACCTCTTCGATTTTCCGCCGCGACCTTTCGTCTTTGGGCGATCACAACTTCCTTCAACAACATTTATTGATGATGCCGTCAACTAATAAAATGTTCCTCGTTTCAAGGCGCATCTTTTCCTCCACAGGGCGGGTGAATTCGGACGGCGGGGCAGAACGGTACGACGCGGAACGTCGGCACGGAACGGTGAACGTGCCCGCCGGCGGTCGAAATGCACATTTTCAGACTCCGCACAGGCACTTTAGTGTAGCCAGAAAAAACTTAAGATCTGTAGGAGCAAAGCGCTAAAAGTTGGGGGTGCGAGTCTGACGAACAAACGCACAATTTTACGCGCTTTACGGGAGGATGTACCTGAGGTACTTTGTGGTGAGGATTGAACAGCCGCACTACAGCAGACTTTATTCCGGATGGGCTGCTTCCCGATCGACTTGATGGGCCGAGAAATGGTCGCGTTCAACAGCAGTTCGCTCGAGGATAACAGCCAGGAGTGGCTTTTCAGTAAGTTCTCCGCCCTTCTTTCCCACTTGCTTCCTTCAGTCACCCACCGGATCGGAATCGTTGCCATCTCGCTGCTCGCTCTCTTTTTCAACCTCCTGCTCGCCCGTTTGAGCACGACGGTCGGGGCGGAGCTGCGGGAGATGCGACCGATCGTGTGGCTGGGCTGCGCGGTGGACACGCTGATGGCGGTCGTCCACTTAGTGCAGTGCCCCGTGAGGAACTTCTAATCCCTTCGCCCACTGATTTCTTTCCTGCAGTTCATGGTCGCGGGATTCGGTCGGCTGACCTCTCCCACGAACAACGGGCTTCCAGTGGGCAGTCGGCAGCTGAACGGCGCGCTCATGGGCGTCGTCGGAACGCTCACGATCTTCGCGTGGGGCGTGATCCCGCTGCAGTTCGGCTACCGCTTCTACCTTTTAAAATGGGGAAGGCGGTCATCCGGCTGGCATCTCCACTTGCTCTGCCTGATCGCCGGGATGCTCCTCGCAGCTTGCGGTTATGCCTCCTTCACCTTCTACCTCTTTGTTGACGACCGGTACGCAGAAGACTTCCTGAAGATCTTGAAGGCGGGCGGCTACTTGAACGGGTGGACGAACCATGTGCACGGGAGGACACTCGTGAGTCCTCTCCACTCTCCTTCCACTCACACTCGTGCAGGAAAGTCGGGAGATGCTCGTGTACCGAACGGTCTTTACGTCCACGATGCTCCTCACCGTCGTGTCCGTCCTCGGCTTTTCGTTTGGAATCCGCCGGCAACTGCGAGCTGCGGCTTTCAGTCTTCAAGCTAACCGGCTGAACGCGCAAATCAACCGCGTCCTTCTTGCTCTGGTTCGTCCGGGCACTTCTTTCCGCTCACTCGCGTTCAGGCCGTGACGCCGCTGCTGACGGACGTCCTGCCGAACGTGTACGTGAACTACGCGGTCGTTCGGCGAGGCGTCCTTCCTCGGCGACCTCCTTAACTCCTTCCTGCTGGCCGCCGCCCCGCTCCTCAACCCACTCGCCGCCCTCTTGATCATTCGGCAGTTGCGGCAGAAACTGCGCTCTTTCTTCTTCTGTCTTCCAACCAAAGAAGCGGACGCAACAAGCGGGCAGCAACGAGTGGCCGGCTGACCGCAATAAAGAATTCATTGATGAAGCGGACATTTTTATTCTCCAGCCAGAAGGATCACTTCTTGGGCTCCGGTTCGGCCTCGACCTCGTCCTCCTTCTTGGCGGCGGCGGGCATCTCGGTCTTGTGCACCTCCTCCACCTCCTTGACGGTCTTGTCCTTGGCCGGCGTCTTCGGGACGGACTCGGGCGGGGCGGAGGCGACTTTGGCGGGTCCGGACGTTGCCTGCTTCTTCTTCTCCTCCTCGCGCTTCTTCTCCTCCTCGGCCCAGCGCTCCCAGTCGTACGGAAACTCCTGCAAGCGGTGTGATCACTCCTCCACGGAAGCCACCCACCTGTGCCTTCAGGTTCTTCATCGCCTGCCGGAGCAGCGAGTAGACGCGGCGGTAGTCGGGCTCCTCGAAGAAGTTGCCCTTGTCGATGGTGCGCATGATGTCGATGTACTCGCGCGGGCAGCCGCCGAACAGCTGCTTCATCGGGATGTCGAAGCGGCAGCTCTTCTTCATGCGCCCGATCTCGTTCATGTCCTTCAGGTTGCGCCACGGCAGCGAACCCTTGGTCAGCTCGACGGTCATGTACCTGCAATTCGAAGGTTAGCGACAACTCCACGAGTCGAATGCGTACAGCCACGTCTCCATGTCGTCGAGGCGGCAGAGTTCGCGTTGCGCGTGGCAGGCGACGGGCGCGTACCTGGAAGCCGAGTGGAAGGGCGGGCGGGCGGCGAACTCACTTGACGGTGCCGCGGAAGCCGGCCATCGCGCGCGGCTGCTTGATCGTCCCGTCCTCGTGCACGAACTTGCGCGCCATCCCGAAGTCCAGCACGTACACCTGCAGCGAGCTGAGTGGTGAACAGACCAAAGAGATCACCCGCCTTCCGCAGCTCGTTGACCTCCGGCCGCCCGATCGTGTAGTTGCCGGGTTTGACGTCGCGGTGGAGGTACCCAATGCCGTGCAGGTCCTCGAGCGCCTCCAGACACTGCTGGGCGACGCTCAGGGCGGTGCCCATCGAGAACTTCTTTCCGGGGGCCACGGCGCGGAGGTCCTGCAAGAGCGGGGGAGTGGAGGGAAGAATGGGGAGGACTCACGGCTAAGCTCTTGCCGACGAAGGTCATCACCACGTAGTTGAAGCTGTTCACGCGGCCCTTGTCTTCGATCTTGCAGAAGTGGCGTCCGCCGGCTTTGCCCAGCTCGTTGAGCACGTAGACCTCCATCTTGAGCAGCTGGATGGGCTCGTTCACGCCCTCCACCTTCAGCGCGTACGTGCCCGTCTTGTCCGACACCTTGTACACGGCCCCTGCACGCACGGAGGGGATGAGCGGCAGTTGGCGGCACTCACCAAAAGCCCCCTCGCCCAGCTTCTTCTCGACGGTCCAGCGTTCGCACTTCTCGCCCGGCTTCAGCTGCACCAGTTCGCTCATTGGGTCGCGGTCGGAAGAGAGCGGAAGAAAGAAGGGAGCAGACCGCAGACGACGGGGGACGTCGAGAAACTGGACGGGCGGGCGGTCGATCGAACGACCCCACTGCTCATGCAAATCCGGGCGAGTCGTGCATGCAAAAGAGATGCACCTTGTTTTCCGCTCTCCCAGCCGCCCGCCTTCACTCGACTCCAACTCCCACTGACGGCCGGTCGATCAAAAGCGGACTGATGGTGAGTGCGGGCGGAGGAACACCAGTGACCGGCCAGCTGCAGGCGAACCTGAAGCAAATCGACGAGCTGCACGCGAAGGCCGACTGGAAGGGCGCCTACGAGCTGGCCAAGCGGACGCACGAGGAGGAGCCGAAGAACGTGGAGGTCGCTTGGCGGTTCGCGCGCGCCGCCTACTCGTGGGCGGACGTGTGCGAGCGGAAGAACGGCCGGCGGAAGGCGTTGATCGCCGAGGGCTATCGGGCGGCCGTCGACGCGCACACGGCCGCCCCCGCGGATCCCAACTCCTGCAAGTGGGCGGCCATGTGCACGGGCCTGTTCGCCGACAACAACGCGGGCTCCAAGGAGAAGATCGGGGTCGGCTTTGAGTTCAAGGCGCGCTCCTTCCTCTTTTCCCTCCACTCACTCCTTGCTGCTTGCAGAAGTACTTGGACCAGGCACTCGCCCTCAACCCGAAGGACCACCTGCTGCTGCACGCCCGTGGCCAGTGAGCGCCGAGAGAAAAAGACTTCTCACCGCTCCTCGTGCTTGCAGCTTCTCCTACTCGGTAGCCAACCTCACGTGGTTCGAGCGGAAGGCGGCGGCCACGTTCTTCACCGCGCCGCCCACCGCCACCGTCGACGAGGCCCTGCAGGTGGGTCGCCCGCTTCTGCCGACTTCCCCGCCCGCTGCAGGACTTCCTCGAGGTGGAGAAGCTGCGGCCCGAGTGGATCGACAACCTCCTGCACATCGCCCGCTGCTTCGTGGCCAAACAGGACAAACAGAAGGCCGCTCACTACCTCCAGCTGGCCGTCAAAGTCGACCCCCACGGGCACGTGCTGGAGGAGGAGGCGCTCGACGAGGCCAAGAAGCTGCTCAAAAGCATCTCCAAATAAACACGTCTTCTTTCGCCACTCGGCTTGCTGTTTGAACGAGGGGATCGTTGGGTGGAAGGGGTAGAGAAAGTGTTGAGTTAGCAGGCGAAAACAACGGCTCATTGCCAGTTCGGAATTTTCGGTTCGAGGCGGTCGGTCGTCGACGAAATCTGCTGCGAGAATGCGCGTCGTGTGTCTGCTGCTCGTCGGCCTGCTCGTGTGTTCGGCGGTGGTGAGTTCTGCTCCCCGTTTCTCGCACTTCCTCTTGCAGGCGACTCGAGCGGTGAAGAAAGAGGGCGTGGGCAACGAGCCGATCGTCCGCGTGTTCGACGAGGCGGCCGAACAGGCGAGTTCCCCGTTCTTTTCCCCTTTACCTCCCCTGCCTTCAGGATGACCGGACGGAGCAGACGGTAGAGTTGGAGAGCGGCGGCTTGGCGTCGTTGCTGCTGGCTTCCGTGAGTTCCTTCCGCAATTTTCCTCCTTCCCATCTTCTTGATTGCAGTTCGATCCGCGCGAGGCCGCCGCGAACGCGCCGCCCATTCGCCGTGTCGACGAGGACGTCGTTTGATCTCCAGTTAGATTGTTTTTTGGTTAGTCGAAGAATAAACGAAGACGAGTGGATGGAAGAGTTTATTGCCGGGGTCAGTGAGGAGGAAGGAGGTGGCTACTTGCCGCCGTTCGCTATCTTCTCCAGTTGTTCGGCCGTCATTTCGGGACAGGCCTGAAAGAAGAGGGACGGTACAGGGATCCCTCGGCAGCCGCTCACCTCGTAGCCGTCGCCGCCCTCCTCCTCGCCGCCGCCTCCGTTCTTGACGCTCTTCTGTTGCTTCTCGGACTTGACTTTCTCCTCCTTGGGGGCGGCCGGCGGGGCGACGGTCGACTTCGGCGGGGCGTCCGGCTTGGGTGGCGCGGCGGCGGACTTCGCGGCCGCCTGCAAGGAGCGGGGATCAACGGAAGGAAACGGGAGACGAACCTCTCCGCCCACTCCGACGGGCGCCTTCGCGGGGGCGGCGGCGTCCGGCGGCCCGCCCGCTTTCTTTTTCGTTGCGCAGCCCACGAGCGCGCCGCCCGCCGCGAAGCCGCCGGCGGCGAGGAACACGAGCGGCAGGCAGACGACGAACATTCCGACGAGTGCGAGAGAGCGGCCGATGCGGTGAGTGGAAGCACTCGAATGAACAATCGGAATGAACGGTTGGAACGGATGGCTACTTTTCATTCGTCTGTTTGTTCACGAGCGATTTGCATGAACCGGCAAAAACATTCATCGATCGCCATTCGGATGATGATAAGGAGAACCTTTCTACATACCAGTTTTGTTTCTTGGAACGGAGCAGCTTTCACTGTTCTCCCTTTTGTGAAAGAAGTTGGACGATAAGCGCCACGTCATCCCTTCTCTGTGCTGCCTGCGAACGGAAACGTCGGGTGTTTCCAGGGCAACAAGAGTCCGTTTGTTTTTAACTGCAAGCTCTTCTGCACGTGTTTATAGTTGGCTGCGGGAACGAGTGCAAAATAAAAACAAGGGAAAGTGGGCAGTTGGGTGGGACTCTGGAGATCCCCGCGCTCATTGCTGCCCGCCCACCGACAACCGCTGCTTTGCTGCGTTGGGGGTGGCTGAAAGAAGACAGTCAATGACTCATTCTCGTTTCTCTCCACTTACGGCCGGGCGACTCGTGAACGATCATCGTGACCTTGGAGATGGTCGAATGAGCCGATTGATTCACGAAAGTGATGGCCGTGCTTCTCTCATCCTTTCGGCCCTTCAGCTTCAGCCACAAGTGCTTCAGTTGGCGGCGGAATTCCGATTGGAAGAAGAAGTTGAGCGTGACGTGGACAATTGAGAGGAAGCTGCAAGCACACGGGTTGAGAGGAGAAGGCAGGCAAAAGAGTACCCAGTGGTCGAGTAGGAGAGCGAGACGACGATGTCGTTCGGATGAAACCACTGCCACTTGGCGCCGAGCATTACAAATGCGGGCATCGAAACAAGGCAAATGTCAACGCTAGTCATGAGCAAGAATATTTTCAAGCGAGGCGCCCGCTTTGTCTGCTGCCCGGCCTTTTGGGTCAAACGAGCCTCGTGTTCTCGTTGCTGAAAGAGAACGGTGGTTGCCGTGAGCACTCTAAAGAACCTACCATTTGGAACTGATGGACCACGAAGAGCGAGCAGAAGGAGACGACGTAAGCGAGAACGATGAAAATGAAGTGGAAGGTGCTGAACGCGTCGCTGGTCGACGAGATGATCGCGCAGTGCTGGTCGTTGTTGATCTTTTCGAAGTGCAGCGCCGAAATAGCCGCCCACAGCAACGAGCACTGAACAGAGCGATTAAATAGATGACTGAAGCAATGCTCACCGCTTGCAGTCCGCAAAAGAAGGCCAACCAAATGACCTTCATGCGCGGGTTGAAGAGGCGGTTGTAGCGAGAGGGCCGGTGGACGGCCACCACTCGCTCCATCGATGAGAGCAGCGTGATCAATGCGGGGATCTCCGTTCCGAGGATCAGGAACACGGGCCAGTAGCGCGTGTAGAAACACTGTTGCACGGAAATGTCATCATGAAACGTTCCGCCGAGAGCATGCGAGCCTCGGCCGATCCCCGTGAGGATGTACGAAAGGCCGTTGAGCACTTCACCGAAATCCTTCAAAAATCCTCTGTTCAATGCAAGGTTTAGCGGGCGCTCACCAGTGCTATGAGAAACTGGTAGTTCTTGCGAAGGTCCCGCGACGTCAAGAAGGTCACCAGATTCAAGAGGTTCGCGCAAATGGCCATGATTCCTAAACAAACAAACAAGTGAATGGGAGATCCTCTTCGTGCGTACCCAAAGAGATGTAAAGAGAGCACATGAAGATCGTGTTGCCAATGTCGTCCGTGTTGAAGTCCACGACCACCATCGTTGCGTTCGTCCCGTTCGACATGGCGAGCAAGCGGGCGGAAGGCAGCGGAGAAGCTGAAAAACAAAAGAAATCGTGAGTTTTGGCCCGCGACGTGTTCACGCCCGCCACTCGACGGAAATCGAATCAAGCAGCCGAGCTCGACGAAAGCCGTTGGTCCAAGAGCACAAGCACGCGGGTTGACTCGTGCCCAACTGTGCAGCCGGCCGGCCACTTCCTTGTCGCAGCGATCGACCCAAAGGTCAAAGACAACCCCAATACGGAACAAGAAGGCAAGAAAGACGGACGGAGAGGAAAAGTGAGTTAATCGGCCGCTCAAATCGGATTGTTTCGGGTGTTCCGAAGCCCCGCGCGCGTGTCCAAAACATTCAGGAACGTCGCGGAAGCCCCGAACGGCCGACTGGTCACAAAATAGACGCCGTTCTCCCCGACCGAAACCACGAGGACGCGGAAGGGCTGCCGCTTTGACGTCACGAACGGCGCGAACTCACCGCCGGTCCACTCCACTACACGGAGTACCGTACGGTTTGTTGGATGACCGCAAAAGCGAGCGGATTTCTCAACCGGGAACTGCGGGAAAGAACCCAGGAGAAACGGAACAAAGTGCACAAACCGCGAATTTCGGCAACAATTCCGAAGATCGCCGCCCTTCCCGTCGGTCCGCACTTTGCAACAAACGAAGCGAAGGGCGGAGTGCAGAAAGACGGTTGTGTTTTGGCTCCAGGAATCGTGCCCGCCGATTTGCTTCGTGGGAACGCTGGATTCCAGCGCCCGACGAACGATTCCTTCGGCCACTCATTCCTTCACGCGTGTGAGCGGAAACGACCGCCGGAATCCGAGGAAGCGGAGATCGTGGAGACCGAAGGCGCATAGTGAACGGCGATCATTCCGCCCAGTTCGCTCTCGGCCGTCGGAATGCGAGTGAGAAAGCGGACCGTCTGCTCCCGCCGCTCGTCGTGCGTAACCCACGCGCTCGGAGATCGTCCACCAACTTACAGCAGAGGAGGGTGTGGGCGGATGACGTTCGCTCATCGTGAGCTTGGGATATGGATCGACCGGGAAGCCGGTAGACAGCAGAAGCAGCAATCAACTATTGATTTTTGTTGATGAAACTCGAGAAATTGTTTCCGTTCAGCAGCTTCATTCGCTCGATGGAAGATCCCCGCTTGATGCATGCACAATCGAGTGGGTGTCACGAGAACTGGAACGGCTGTTGAAAGAAACAGAACGAGCAAGAAGTGTAGTTCGAATGGATTCGAATATTATCTTCTTTCCGCGGACTCTTCTGACCACACAGATCGTCATTCGAGTTCGCTTGGCTAGCAGACCTCGCTCTGATCTGCAACGCACCAATGAAATGCTTTTTGTGTTTGCTCAAAGCACGGATGTTCCAGAGGTCTTCTTCGAATCGAATTGTGGCGTTCGGCTTGAAGCAACACCTTCGAACAGGGTGTTCCAGTTCTTGCAAGGCTACTCCTTTGTGTTTCTTCTTGCCTTTCTATTGCTAAATCAGATGGCGGGGCTTAGAGCATTCCACCCACTCAGCAATCGTACAGCAGCTTCCGCTTCACATCGGAAACAGACGGCGGGCGGAAAGAAGCGACTACTGCGGCCGTTTTGTAGCCGACGACTGCCTGTTTCCGCCGCCGCCTACATTCGGGTGCAGTCGACAATCTTCGGCGATTTCATGTGCCAGCGTTTGGACAAGAAACTACGCCTGTTCTGCTTCAAGCCGTCGTTCTAACATGAATGACATCTTTGCTACGTTCAATCAATGCATGTGCCCCGAATGATTAGTCAAGAGAACGGATGTCTTGATTAGTCGTGTGTTCGTTTCAAACGGCTTTAATTAGTGGACCTTCTTCTCGCCTGTTTACGTGGCTAGTTTCTTTTTGGGGCCATCCCCCACATCCATTCGTGCTGCAAGGTCAAAAGTCAACGAGCAAATATGGAGAGCGTTGTTGAAGAATCCGAAGCGATTCCGTTCGAATCAAATCGATTTTAAACGCTTCTATCTGGCGGTTCGCCCACCTTCAACACTCCGTTACTCACTTCCTTTCTTCGCCGCACTCTTCTGGCGGCTGCGAGACGGCTGTTCGTGGGTTTTCGGTTGGGTTTGTTGCCGTGGCGACTTCCGCTGGAGCGGTTCGAGTGAATGGGAATTGCGCCAATTTCCTCCGCCGTCTTCCGAACGGGCTGAACAATCCGGAGGGTTGATTGAAGCGGGAAGATGGCGTGATTTCCGCATTTAATCCTCTCCATTGCACCTGCTTCTTCCCTCTGTTCGGTCGACTGGCTGGCTGGTTGGCGAGTGAGTGAGTGAGTGGATTAGCGGTCGCCTTCGTTGGTTCCCACGTCTCGTGTTCAATTAACCGTTGGCTGCAATCACCACTTCCTTTTTCCGCCTTCTGATCGTCGAAATGGTCGTTGATTTCCGTCCACATCCAGCGGGAGACAATTGGATTCGTAGAAGTTGGAAGTCGGGACGAGAATTCCGCCGGCCGCCGCCCTTCTCGCCGCAAACCCCCGGCTTCTTTTGTTCCACCCGACGATCACGCACTTTTCCAATTTGCCGCCGAAAGGTTGGGGCACGCGTCGTGGCCGAACGATCACGCAATCCGCGAGGTATAAAACAGGCCGACTTCTCTCGGCCGCTCGTTCCATTCCGTGAGTTCGAACAGCCGACCGACGACGAGATGGGAGCTAGAGGACGGCGTGTGTTGTCGTTTGAACGCGTAATTGTGCGCTTCGACTTGACCCAACTCTTCTCACTCATCCACCGTTTAATCCGATTGTTCGTGGAGTGAATTCGATTCTTCGCGTCGGGCGTGAAGCCGACAGACGACGAAATCGGAGCCGCTTTCAGCAGCCCGCTTTCCCCCCACTGGTGGCCGAACTGGCGGTCAGACCGAAGGAATTCGAAGCCGAACGACTCACGAAGATGTGGCGGAGTTTCAAGAACGAGGAGCAGTTGAGGTGAGTCCCCCGCATTCCGTTGGGCTCGCCACGAGGCGGTGACGTGTGTTTCTCCGCGTGCGGCAGCTGAACGGGCGGAACACCTGGGCGGGCGGCCCGAAGGTCGCCGTCCAGCATTCCCGAACTGCCGACCGATTCGGGCCCGTTCGACCGCAAATTGGCGGGTGCAGGTCTCGCGTCCGAGTCTGCAATTATTTCTTCCCTTCTTCCATCGATCTTCTTCTTTCCGCCGCCTTTCGGCGGTCACTTTCGCCCCCAAAAAGTGAGTTCTGTCGGTTGGGAGCGTCGAGAAATGCATTCGGTTGTTCACTACGTTCGGCGATGGCCACGGCTGTCCATGACAATGCGGTAATGTTTAGAACAAAGATGGGGTTGTCGGGAAGGCCTCGCTTATCCCAAAGAGTTGTGTTCACAGAGTGTACTTGAACGAGTGAATCTCCTACCATTTCTCCCATCTCCGCAAACTGAAAGTGTGGGCAGCGGATGTGGTCGACATTCCGTCGGAAGCCGGGGATCAAAACAACAAAACCGTTTGGTTCATCTTGGCGGTATCTTTCCGCCATCAACCCCCCACTTCTTCTCGAACTCCTGCCCGTCGCCCCGGGCAACACCCGGCCGAAACACGAGCCGCGAATTGCGCAAATGACCGGCCGAATGGCGGCCGACGGTTCGCGAACGTCACCCGACCGGCGGCTTTCTTGTGGGTCCGTTCGGTTCGAACCTCTCAATTTTTTCCGTCGAATTGATGGCGTGTTCGAGGAAGAAGGCAATCACGCGTTTCCGCCGAAGTGTGTGGAAAGTGGGGGTTTCTTTCGACAGCTGTTGACGTTCGAAATACATTCTGATGCCCGAGTAGAGAGTGCCGATAGACCTGCCTTCAACTCTTAACATTCGCTTCAACTCACTCACCCCCGCTTCCTCTTTTTCATTGTTTTGTTCGGTCTTTTGGAACTCGCGGGGCCGTCGGCCGACCGGACGGCCCCTCATTTCCGCTTTCGGGATCAATTACTCGACCGGATTACCCGGCTTCTCGCTACTCGGCCGGGATTAGCGGAGGTCTCCTTCGTGCCGCTTTCACACCGGCCGGTGAGAACGAGACGGAGTTTCTCGCCGGCCGTCTGATTTGTTCGAGGGCGGTGGGAAGCTGAGGTCTTCTGTTCGCTCGCCGTTTGTCGAATTCCACGGGCATTCTTCGCGATAATTTCGGCGATTGAGGTCGGCCGAATCGTAAAGCAGGTGGTCGAAAGGAGTTCGTTAGGGTCGATTAAGCGGCCGTTTGGTTCACGTGCACGCGTGTCGGTCGGCGGTCTAATTTGCCGCACATTCACGCCCGTTTCGGCCGTCCTTTGCCCCGCGGCCGGCCGACCGGTAGAATCGTCCAATTTGCAAGCCGGGAGTGGATTTCAACCGTTTCGAATCGGAATCCTCGACAGCAATGGACAACCCCGTGCTTTCGAGAGAACAAAACGTGTCGATTGTAGTCGAAGGATTGTAGCCGGCGGCGCCTCGGGGACTTGCGATCGACCGCAATCTTGCCACACGTCTCTTTCTGCCATTCGCTTTTGTGTGGTCTCAAAAATCGACTTCTTGTCATCCTGCTCGCTTACTCTTGAGCAAAAGAGCCACTATTCATTCATTCCCCGCGGATTCAAACGTCATGTCTTGTGCGGCCGAATTCAAAAGGTGCAAATTGGGCGGGGTGATTAGTGGCCGCTTCACACGTACCGTAATTCCCGTAGAGAAGAGTGACGTCCTCCCCTCCACCGACTGACCGGCTGCTTGCAGCTCCCGATCGGCGGACGACGAGATCGACGTCGGGCGCGAACCTCGCCGCCGGCCGTCCACGAAGAAGCGCTCCGACTCGAACGCCGCGCCGCCGCTCCCGCCGTCCGCCGCCCACGCGCAACGGCGCCGCTCGTCGGGCGCGTCGCTGAAGAAGCGGACGACCACGAGCTCGCGGGTGGTGACTCCCGCCCAACGGCCCGCCGACTTCACGCTCCGCGTCCACTCGCCGCCCCGCGCGAACGGAGTGGTCGGAAGACGGAAATCGTGTGCCTCCGACGACGACGCGCCCGCCGCCGCCCCCGCCGCGCGCGTCGAGCTCGAGGAGACGCGGCGGGCGAGAAGTCTGCAGAACAGCCGCAACCCGTCGCCCTTCGAGATGGTGAGTTCCTTGGGACAGCGAACAGACGAGTGGTCTACAATCACGAAAGCAAGAGAACAACCGGCCGTCGGGGTACGTGGGACACACGGGAATTCGATTAGCCGCCGGGCGAATTCCGCCGCCATCCGACCGTCTTTCCCGTTTTCTTTCTTCTTTTGCTCCCCGCTTTCTTCGATCGACCGGCCGCTTGGATCGGTGGGGAGTGGGCGGTCTGCGATTGCGGAAGTTCGAACGCGGGGACGTCCAGACGACGTGGAGGGCGGTCAGGAGTGATGCGAACAAGCGGGCTCGTTAGCAAGCGGGCTAGTGGCGCTCATTAGGCCGCAATTTGTTCTCTTGGACGGCCACACCGGGGGAATCCGACTACTTTTAGCCAGTCGGCTGCCCCGCAAACCTCCAGTCGAGTCGGCAGTACAAGACGCGGTTGCTGTACTTTCCTGCTTTCCTCCTTTTGCTTTTGACCGTTCAAACGGCTCTTCAATCAACACTCGAAGCCAGCCATTAACTCTGGATAACTTCAGACGTCTGCCGGAATGTTCGACAAACACAACCACTCGGAGCGGCCGGCCCCCGAGATGCCGACGACGGAGGACATCGAGTACCCGCGGGCGGCCAGCTGGTCCTCTTCGACCGTCGAGGAGATCCTGCGGGATCCGTTGGGTTCGTTCTCCCCTGCCTTCCCCTTATCCAATCGCTCGTTCAGGTCGTCAAGTCTTTCGTTGTTTCTTGTTCGAGTCGCTGGCCGAAGAGAACCTCCTGTTCGTGGAAGCGGTGGACCAACTGAACAAGGAGAAGGACCCGGCGAAGATCCGTGAGGGGATCAAGAGTCTGCTGGAGCAGTACGGCGAGTACGTGAACCTCTCGAGCACGGCGATGGCGGTGAGTGCGGGGCTCCAATTATCCTTGTGGGTGGGAAGAAACCGGGGATTAGTCGCTGGAAAGGGGAACACTCATCCGTTCACTCATCAAAGACGATGCAAACGGATTACTCGACGGATTGCAGCGTCTGCGGGCGGCTGCCGAAGCGGACCAACCCGACCACAAAGCGCTCGAGTTGGCGCACAAGGAAATCTCCAAACTGTTGGAGAACGACCAGTTCCCGCGCTTCCGTCGCTCGGGCATCTACATTGAGTACCTGGAGAAGTTACTGCCGCGCGCGTACGCCGAGCGGTGGGCCACCAGCTTCGAGGCGATGCTCGGCAATCAGGTGCGCAGAGGGGAGGAGAGTTTGAGTGGAACGGGCGGCTTTCAGGTCGGGCGGCATCACTTCCGCCAGTACCTCTTCTCCGTCCACGCCGAAGAAAACCTCCGCTTCTGGGAGGCGGTAGGTGGAGGACAAACAAGCCAACACTCAGCATTCTTTCGTGCAGGTAGTCGAGTTCAAAGCAACGAAGGACAAGAGCCAGGCGATGTTGAACTTGGGCCGCACCATCCAGCAGCAATACTTGCGCGAGGGATCGCATACTGAAGTCCGTTCTCTCCTTTATTATTCTCTCGATCGAAAGCTTCAGGTGTACTTGCCGTTCGGCGTCCGCCAGCAGATCGAAAAGCGCGTGCGCGACAAGGAGGTGGACGAGACGCTGTTCGACGACGCCGTCAAGCACGTGGAGCAGATCCTGGTAGGCGGCCGGCGGGCAGCAAGAGCGAATGAAAGCATTTAGAAGAATGATCCTTACGTCCGCTTCCTCCAATCCAACGCCTACACGCAGCTGTTGGCCAAGTTGACCCGTTGAACGAAAAAAACCAGTGATCTCCGCCGGCTGATGACCCCCGATGACCCCCCGCACTCCCGTTAACCAAACAAGCAACTGTTAATCGAAGAATAAACCCAGTTAGAGACACGTGCTCTCGGCCGGCTTCTTGTTTGTTCGTTTCGAATGTTGCGGTCGGACGGGCGGGCGGAGGGCACTTCTTTCTGCTTCCCGCCCGCCCGCCGCCCCGATCGGCGCCCGTCAGCTGCCGTCGGAGGTCGCGGCCACGGGTTATCTTATCAAGGAAAAGAGCGGAGGTTAGCGGACAACACACCTCCCGCCACTTGCACTCGGAAAGCGGCGGCCGAGCGAAAAGAAGTCGAATTTCTCGAATTTCAAGCGAGAAATGCGGACGAACGCGGATTTCCGTTCTTTTTTCGTCTTTCTCTTGTCCCTTCAGTTGGGTGAGCATTTCTTTCACTTCTTTCATCCATTGATCTTTGTTCAGTCGACTCGCTGGGATGCATGAAGCCGATCTGCGGCGGGAACCTCCAGTCGAACGTGCGGCCCTGCCAGTCGGACGGCACCGACTGCGGCCACTTCGACGGCAAACGGCATGTTTCTTCCTTCCTCCAGCATTCAATCGCTTGTTTGCAGAAAGGACAACCGAATCCTGAAGGCAGTCGATTTGTTGTGCGGAGTGGAGGAGGCGATCTTCGCGCCCTTCGACGGCGAGCTCTCCTTCCACCAGCCGTTCGGCGGCGAGACCGACTTTCAGTGCGCCGATCAGGGCGTTCGGATCGACGGGACGGGCCAATGGCGGGGTTACTACGTGCTCATTTCGACGGTCGTCCCGTTCAAGTACGGCGGCTCGGTTGTTGCCGGAGACAAGATCGGAGTCGTGAGTGTCCACACTGCTCTCTTTTCTTTGATTCTTCCTTCGATTGAAGGCGGGAACGTTGGACTGCGCTCTGGAGTCGTCGAAGCGGTCCGCTCGCAACTACGTCCGCGTGGAGCTCTTCCGCAACGGCAAGGAGGTGGACATCACGCAGCATTTGGTCGACTGTAAGCAAACGAAGAGGAGTGATCACTCTGTTGCTTGAAGGCATGTGCACGGGCCAGATCTGCGAGACGAACCACAACAACCGCCTGGTGGGCGATCCGTTCCGCATTGAGAAGTGAGTGCTTTCTTCGCTCTTTCTTTCCTCGCTTGTTTGCAGCAACTTCAACGGCGTCCGCGGATGGGAGATCGCGTGCCCGCTGCGCGAAGAGGAGTCCGGAGAGTCGGCCGACCACTCGTACGAAGACGACCCCCTTGCGCCGACCATCTACAGGCAACTCCCGCCACTCCTTTGCTCACTCTCCGCCTGCTTGCAGCCCGATCGAAGGCGAGGTGCTGGGGCGTGTGCGGCTGAACCACGCGGGGAACATCTATTCGGGCTGCGAGAACGACGCTGTCTTCATCACCGGCACGGGCACCTGGATGGACTACGAGGTGCGGTTGTACAACGTGCGCTACCGCGAGGAACTCGGCTTCGGCCGCAAGCACGTCGTCCAGGGCCAGCCGATCGCCCGCCGCCTCACGTGCAGCGGCTCGCCGGACTCCGTCTTCATGGAGGTCCGCTTCCAGGGCGTCGTCGTCGACGTCACGGAAGCGATCACCGCTTCGTCCTGCCGGCATCGCGCCTTCAACCGCATCTTCCGCAAGTAATCGAACAAGAGAGTGTGTACAGATGGATGAGTAGTCCGTGGATCAATTAAATGCTCACAATAAACTGCCGCCTTTTGTCGACGAAACCGCTCGTCTCACCCAACCACTTTCCTTCTCACGAATGAATCACTTGCGAGTGACGTGAGCGGGCGCGGCGTCCAGCGGGTGTTTCGAAGGCCGCCCGCTGCGCACGCGCCGCTCTATTCACGTTCAATCTGCAGAAGGGCGTTGAAATGATGAGCAAGTGCTTCTTGCGTTTGGAAATTGGCAACAGAAATGTCTGCAAAGAAACCAGCTTATTGGAAGCTTGCGTGAGGGTAAGTCGACGGCACTTGCAGAAACAATAACGAGTTGTGTTCTCAAACGAGTAGCCGCAGCCTGCAACCTTAACATAAACCGACAAGATCTTGCGGACATATACCCCGTTAATCAGCCACTTTCAATCAATTCTTCTCGCTTGATTCGTCGAAGGAAGAAAAAGAGGTAGCGGAATGAGGAAACGAGAAATCTCGTCGCTTAATCAGCGAACTCCCTCATCCTCTCGCCTCACCGCTTGCGCAATCAACCTGCAGGCAGAAAGCTGGCGGGTGTTGGGGGCGGACCGGATCTTCGACGGCGAGCGGGCGGCTCGCCGAAATCCGCCGTCCGCTCGCCCACTCGTCTTCCCGCTCACCCACTTCTTCTTCGTTTGGTCACGATCCCGCCCGCTCGCCCCCGCCGGTGAGATCCGCCGCTCACCGAGCGCCCGAAGATTTGCGCTTCAATACACGAATCTCTTCTTCGTTCTGCCGCCCGCTCGGTCGGCTGATTGGAGCGAGCGGGCGGGGGATGAAAACACGGCGCGGATCATCAGTTCGTGATTGACCATCAATAATCGCCGTGTTTACTCCTTCCTCGCTTCATTTCACGGCCCTTCAGGTCGAGATGCCGTCGACTTTCGGCCTTCTGCTCCTCGCGGGCGGCTTTCTGCTGGCCGCCGCGAACACGCCGCCTCCGAACCACGTGGTCCTCAACGAGCGGCGGAAACACATCGACGTGGATTCCGCTTGGCTAGACAAGCGGGGCCGGAAGGTCGATCACGTACGTTCCGTCTTTCCTCTCCTTCCTCCAAACTGGGGATTTCAGGTCTCGCTGGATGCGAGCGACAAGGAGAAGGTGTTCGTCGACCTGTTGGATCGAAACAAACAGCTCTCGGCCTCCTCCCACGGCAACATCGCCGCCGCGCAGATCGAAGGCGGCGAGCGGGCGCAAGTCCAACGGTTCGGCGACAAAGGCGGCCTCGCACAAGCCGCTGGGCACAAGTCAGTTCTATTCTTTAAACTAATAGTCCCTTCTCGCTTTAGAGCTCAACTCCGACTGCAAGAGGGCGACCAGGAACGACACGCGCACTTGAAGGCGGACGGCGAGTACGAGTTGGACACCGTGGCCGAGGGCTCGCTGAAGGACCCCAAGGACTCGAGCTTCAAGGCGACCAACGAGCGCTTCGACTTCAACCTGAAGCCGGAGAGTCAGAACAAGGAGGACGGGACGGGCACCATCGCCTTCGCCGACCGGCAGAACGGGACGAGCGGCAAGTACGCGTACACGATCTCCAAACAGGGCGGCCGGACGGACGCGCAGATTTCCGCCCACGACATCTCGCGCGACTCGTTCGCCTCCTCGCTGTTCGGGCGGCGGGACGACAAATACCACTGCACCGGTGAGTGCTTGTTCATTCGTTTCTGTTGACCTCTCGAGTGTTGCAGCCGAAACTCCGGGCGTTTCCCAATGCTACGACGCGCAAGGCCGCAGTGCGGGCAAGGTGGTGGCCGACAAGAACGGGAACACGATCGTCTACAACGACAAGGGTCAGTTGAAGCAGCCATTCAAGTGACCTCTTCGTGCAGATGTGCCGATTGGAACGGGCTCCGTGCGGAAGATCAACGAGACCTCCTACGAGGCGATCATCAGCAAGAACCTCTTCATTGCGCGGCTGAAGAACGTTCGGCGCGCGCCTTGTTGTCGGGAGCTGAACGGGCAGGACTGCCTGCAAGGGATGAAGCTCGCCAACCCGCAGTTCTCCCACCCGAGCCAGCGCGATGGCGACGGGAGCGTGGCGATCACGTGGCCCGACTGCTTCGACATGTCCATCGACGTCACCCTGCCGCCCGGTTCGTCCTCTCAAGCGCAACAAGGGAGTCAAGTGAGTGCTTGCAGGCGTGCACATCAACCGGCTCGCCATGAAGCTGGACGTGAGCATCCAGCCGATCGGAAAGCTCCGCTGCATGGACGTCGCGACGTGCGGTCGCGAGTGTTACTACTGCGATTGGTGCAAGAACTCTCGGTTCGCTTCCTTCTTTTGGTTGAAAGACCCAGCTTGTTGCAGGAAGCTGAAGCTGCTGGAGAACACGGACGGCAACTTGTGCCGAGCGACCGAAGACCGCACCTACCGATTGACCGTCAAAGTGGGTGCTTTCGCTCCGACCACTCTTTTTCATGCCCCGCGCGTTCAGTTGTGCCCGCCGCCCGAGGATCCCGACTTCACGCTCTGTTCCGCGTTCTCGAAGAGCGTCTGGCAGAAGGACTACTGGCAGAAGGAGGGCGCCGTGGACGTGTTGGATGAAATTCTTCGAACGAGGCCCCAACCGAGCGGAAGTGAGTGCTCGAGGGCAGAGCGGGAGGATTGATAGCCTGCTTGCAGCTCGAGAAGCAGTTCTTCTCCGAACTGGATAACCCGCTGCTCGGCAAGGCGTTCAAGCTGGCGATGATCGGCGAGTGGCTGGCGGCCAACGGGCTGGACGTGGGCATCCTCCTCACCTTCCCTCCTCATCCCTCCTTTTGCAGCAAGGAAGCTACACGCCGACCAACTCCGAACTGCTCGAGTACTGGGTCTCCAAGCGCGACCCCGACCGTCTGCTCACCTGCGAACACGCGGTCGTCGACTACGAGATCGAGGGCGCCAAAGTGAAGACGAACCTCCTGTTCGAGGCGGCCACCACTGCGAACTCCGTTCGTTCCCCTCCCCCCACTCCCCACAACAATCGTTCGCTTCAGATCCCGAACATTTTCAAGGACAAGAAGTGTGCGGCCTTCGAGCGGCTGCAGGAACAACGCTTCCAGCAGGAGGTGCAGGAGTACAAGCAGACAGGCGCCAAAGGAAACATCCTCTCCGGGCTGGGCAATCTGTTCCGACAGGGCTAATTTATTCTCCCCTCCTCCCTCTGCCATGCACGTGTATCCGTCGACCTCACAGCCACTAATAAACAAGCGACCATTCATTCGGCGAGGGAATGCAAATGCAGCAACCGTTCGGCCGCCCATCGAGCGGTTCTTTTGGATCCCGTTTGCGAGCAGCGCGGTCGGCCAATCGGACGGCCGCTTTTGGAAGGGAATTCGAGTGAGTTCGCCCCGATTGTCCCCACTTCTTCGTGTGTTCGGACGGTGCTTCTGTTTGCGGGATGGACCACGAGCTCGGCCTCTCCGGGAGTGCCACGTGCGGGGCTGCGCGTCGTGGATTTCGGGCGGCTTCTTCGGACTCGTTTCTCTGCTCCTCCTCGGCTCCGTTTCTCTGCTCATCAACTGCGCGTTGCAGAAGGCGAAGAAGAAGGTGGGCGAGGAACAAAAGGGACCTCTTCTCACCGCTCTGCTTGCAGGAAACTCAAACAACGACCTCGGCCGGCCAGCCGCCGCCTCCCGCCGGCGTCAAACCGCAGGCCGCGGCCGCACCGAACGCGGCGGCTCCGGCGGGCGCTCCAGGGTGGTTGAAGCGGACGGGCAGTACGAGGTGAGGACTTCCGTCTTCCTTCCCTCCCCTCACCCTCCATTCGTTCAGGACGTGACGGTCGGCTGATTGGTCAACACGCGGCCACTTTCCGTCTGTTCTCGAGCAGAATAAACTGATTGCCCCGCATCCTATCGCTGTTTAACAATCGAACTATGGAAACAATCGAAAATCAACAAACAACGGGGGAAACAGCCGGCGAATTCAAGCAGCGGACTCCAACTTCAGGCCGTTCAGCTCCCGCACGGCGCAGATGTAGTCGACGAGGCCCTGGTTGGTTTTCATCCTGCAAACAACGAGAATAAAACGAGCAAGAAGTAGGGGACTCACAGGTCGAGGAGTTCCTGCTGGTTGCGGAAGAACTGCTGGAGAGCAGGTGATCGCATCGGCGAACGCCAGCTGCGCCTTGAACACGTGCCCGAACGCGAAGAGGAGCTCGCGGGTGAGCGCGAAGAAGCGGCCGATCCGCACGCGGCCCACCCGCGCGACGTTCGCCGACAGCCAGCGGAGGAGTTCGCCCGCCTCGGCGTCTCGGAGGTCGCCGATGAGCGTCGGGACTGAACGACACGACGTGAACGAAGGAATGGACGGAAAGCAACTCACTTTCTTTCACGGGCACCTCGTTGAGCGTCCGCTCGAGCAGCGTGTCGTCGTTGAGGGCGAGGCTCATGCACAACGCCCGGCCGAACTCCTCCTCGTGGAGGGCGTCCTCGACGGCGGCCGGCGTCACGCTCTCGGCGAGGCGGCGCGGTTGGAAGCGGCGGTGGTTGTCGGCGGCGAAGATCTGCACGCCCTCGGTTGTGACGGCGGCGAACGAGCGGCCGATCGGGTTGAAGGAGAACTGCCGCAACTCCATCGAGGGCCGGTGCACGCGCTCCGACGGGTCTTTGCGGGCGACGCCGGGCGCACGGATCGCGTCTTCGCCCTCCGAATCCGTCTGCTCGTCGCCGTGCACAAACGGCGTGAAGCGGGGCTGAAACAACGAAAGCAGTGAACGAATAATCGACGAAATCGGCCTCACATTCGTCCCCTCAATGCTCATGTTTTGGGACAGGCGAAGTCGGCGGAGGATCACCCGATTGGCGAAGTCGTAGATGGAGAACATGCTCGACTGTCCGCCCACCAGCAGCAGCGAGCCGGTCGGCGAGAACTCCAGGCACGTGTACGACCTGCAAGCAGCAAGAATCAAGGAGCAAGATCGACGGAACTCACTTGTTCTTCTGGACGGTCTCCTTCTTCAACTGTTGTCCGCGTTCCCGCACGATGTCCATGTCCAGCCGGGTCTCCAGCAGGAACACCTCGGCGTGGGTGGCCGCCTCGAACACGTGGACCGTCGAGTCGAGCGTGAGGGCGGCGAGGAAGAAGCCGTCGGGGCTGTGCTTCACACACACGCCCTCGTGGCTCAGCTGAAGGCGTTCGGACTCCGCCCGAGCCACGTTCCAAATGCGCATCGTTCTGTCCATCGAAACAGAGGCGAGCCGGAGGCCGTGCAGCGACATGCCCGTGATCGGAGCCGTGTGTCCTGCAAACGGAGCAAGAAAATGGGAAGTACAAGGCAGGAGGACGTACCGTGCATCACGTCGAGCAGGTTCCCGTTCTCGATGGCCCACACGAAGATCTCGAACGACTGCCGGGAGGCGGCCATGCACTGCTGCCCCGTGCGGTCGGCGCACAGGTGGTCCAGTTGGGTCTGCTGCGGGGCGCTCATCGTGCGGAAGTGGCGGTAGCGTTTCATGTCGTGAGCCATCACCTGGCCGTCCATCGAAGCCGAAAGGACCGCGTTGCCGCTCTCCGTGAAGCAGAGGCTCGTGACGGGCGCCTTGTGCCCGCTGAGCGTCACCACGCACATGCACGACTGCGCGTTCCAAATCTTCACCTGAAACCCGAACAGCAGTGAAAACGAAGAAAGGGGAACGAACCAAATGGTCCTCTCCGCCGGTCGCCAAGTGGATTCCGAGCGGCGAGTAGGCGGCGCAGAGGATCGGCTTTGTGTGCGACTGCTGTTTCACCACGAACACCTCGCTCTTCAGATCCCACAACGAAAAGGGAGGCGTTGAAGCCGCGCCCCACCGCGAACGCCAAGTGGCCGGCCGTCAGGTCGACCGTCTCCACGCGGCCGACTCGAGTCCAGACTGAACGGAAGGGTGAGTAAAAGGAGAGAATGGAGGAGCAACAGACTTCAGGTGTTTAAGGACCACCGGCTCGAACTCGACGTTCAGCACGAGGACGGCCGAGTTCTCGAAGCCGACGGCCAGCAGGTGGTCCTTTCGGCTGAACGCGGCGGCCGAAACGTCCGGCCGACCGCTTCCCCTCGAACATCTCGTAGAGGATCTTCGTGTAACTGCAAACAAGTGGGTGGAAAGAAGGAAGAGAAAGATGAACGCACTCTCGATCCAGCGAGTACCGCAGATGTTGCCCGTCCGCCTCGTCCACTTCCATCTCGCCGTCCGACTTCTTCCACAAGCGGGCAGGCGGGACGGAGGCCACGAAGCGGGTGAATTTTCCTCGTCGATTGATGATCAACACCTGAACGAGGAGGAGAGCAAATGAAAGGAGATCGGCAGAGTAACGAACGTCGTAGGAGTCTTTTCGGTTGAAGAAACAGCCGACGGCCTCCGCGTTGTCGGCGATCGTTTGGAGCGGGAAGCGGTGCTCGCGGGCGATCGCCGGGAAAGATGCGGACGGCGTGCGAGCGGGAGCCGGCGGCCAGGGCGCGCGAGTCGGCCGCCCAGTGGACGGTGGTGATCGCGCCGTCGGCCGCCAGGTTCCCGAACCGCCGCCGCGTCAACATCCGCAGCGGCTCGGCGGCGACGCCCGCCGTGTCCACTTGGTAGACGGCGCAGCAGCCGTCCATCCCGAAGGCCAGGTACCTGCAAACAATCAGAAGAACGAGGTGGAAGGAAGAACCCACTGGTTGTTCGGCGAGAAGGCGGCGCAGCGAACGTTTCGGCCCATCTTCCGCTGGTAAACGACGATGTTGTGCTCCAGCAGGACCAGAGAGGCGATGCTCACTTAAAACACATGAGAAATCAAAGAAGAGGAGGGTTCTCCGCTCACTCTCGTTGATCAGGACGGCCATCGTCTGGTTGTGATTGAAAGCGATGTGCACGATGTTGTGATTCGACTCGCATTGGAGAGTGTGCGAGGAGTCGCTGCAAACAAGCGGAAATGAACGAAGATCCTTCTTTCTGTCCACTCACTTCTTGAGGTCGATGATCTTCACGCGATTCCCGATCGGCGAGGCCAAAGGAGGCCCGCGTCGAAGAACTGGACGTTCCCGTTCTTGTAGACGGAGCCCAGCAGGTCCGACGGCTGAAAGACGGGGATGAAGAGATTTCCTGGTTGTTTCGCTCACTTGGAAGAGAGATTCCATCCTCCTCGGTCAATTGGCGGAAAGAACTCGCAGGAAAGTGGATCGAAACAATGCCCGGAAATCCGTGAAATTCGGTGAACGGAGGACGAAAACGCCAACGAAAAACATTCCAATCGGGAGTAAACACCAACACTCGCCTTCCTTTCGGCTCCCGCTTGCGAGTGGAAGTGTGCGAGAAACCCTTGTGCTCACATCTCTCCGCTCGATCCACTACCAGCTGGTGACACACCACAGCGCGCCGAGGGGGGACGCGCCACGACGCACACCAGCGTCTACGAATTGATTTTTGTTTTGAATTCCGAGAAAGGAGTGGAAGACGCGTAGCTGATAGTGTTTACTCGACTCGGGCGACAGAGAGAGCACTCGTATGACAACAACTGGATGGCGGCAACAGGGTGGAGAACAATTTAAAGCAAAGGAAAAAGCGAGAAGAACAACGAGAACAGGAACGGGTTATTCGAGACTGCGAACGAGGGATCGGCGTCATTCCCTCGAACAGCCGGCGGGAGGCAGCTCTTGTGCGGGCGGACGCTCATCTTCTGCTGGAATCCCTCGTCGCCCTCGACCTCCTCGCGGCTCTTGCGGGCGGCCAGAAGGCTGAGCAGCCCGAGCGACTCCGGACGGCTGGAAACAGGAAGAAGGGATTGAGAGAAAGGTGGAGTGAACGAACCGGAACATGTGGCGGTCGACTTTGAAGCGTTCAACTTCCTTCTTGTCGTTCTTCTGCTTCATCGTCTTCAGGTTTGAACGGTCCACGAGTCCGTCTTCTCCGCTCGTCCGGATCCGCGATTGAGGATCGGGAAAACGTAGAGGTGGCCCTCCGAGCGGATCGGGAGCTCGTCCCACTTCTTCGGCCTCGAAGTTGCAGCGTTTGAGCGAGCACGGGACGGAGTTCTCGTTCGCGTCCTCCCGCAGGTAGAGTCCCCGTCCGCCGTAGGGTGTGAATCGAGGCCAGGTCGATCTGCAATCCAGGTTGAAACAAAAATGGAGAGTTCAAAGTCCAGATAAATGAACGTACCGTATCGATTCGACGGCACTCCGCCAACTTCTCTTCGGTCCATTTCTTCTGGTCCAACGAGTACACGTGGAAGAGTCCGGGCGCTGGGCGTCGAGCACGTAGAGCTGGCGGCCGTCCTTTCCCGATTTGCGCGAGAACAAAGGGCCATGGAACACGTGCGTCACGAGGGGTTGTGGGCAAGTCCGGGAAGTCGATCGTGTCGTACACGATCATTGGGCCTCGATCGACGTCCAACCGGCAGAAGTGGAGCGGGCCGAAATGGCCGACGACCGCTCGCTTCAGGTCCACGTCCTGCCCGCTGACCTCCGTAAGGGCCCAAATGCGCGACTCGCCTGGAAAGCAGCTGTCCAGGAGCGTTCCCTCGTACTCGTCGCTGTCGGCTCCGAAACGAAGCAGGTGGAGTTCGTACGTGCCCCTCCCAGTCGCTCTCTTTGCCGGCCGCCTAGGAGGATCGCCGTGTTGCTGAGGGCCACAAATGCCCAAACCCGAACATGCGCCGGTCCCACGCCGTCCGAGGTTTCACGAGCCTGAAGACAACAGAGAGGATTCACAACCAAGAAACGAGGAAGAACCCACTTGCGAGTGTTCAGCAAGCAGATCGACGACGTGCAGGTCCATTTGCGCCGTGAACAGGTACAGGTACCGGCCGTCCGCCGAACACGCGACCACTTTGATCGAGCCTGCAAATCGGGGCGAAGTCCAAACTGAATGGTGAAAGGAAGGAAACCGACCGTGTGGCCTTCGTAGACGAAGGAATTCTTCAGCAGTTGGGGCTCGTGGTCCAACGGTCGGGTCCTCCTCCCGCTCGTTTCGGTTTCTTCGCGGCCAGACGCGCAGATCGACGGTTCGGCGAGCGGATGGTCGCCTGCTTCCAGCACTTCAAGCAGCCGCACAGCTGGGCGGAGGAGAGCTGAACGATGGGCGGCTCCTCCTCGCCGGCTTTCTTTCGCTTGCGGCCCGCCGACTGCCGATTGGATTCGGCCATGCTCCGCGCTGAAAACAGAGCGGATGTGAAAGGATCAATGGAATAACTGATTGAACGATATCACGCGGCAATTCACGAGAAAACTAGCGGAATGACGAGATTAATCGAGCGCCTTTTTCGAAGATCTTCGGGGCGGAATGGACGACAAAATCGTTCTAACGGGAACGAACTAGAATGACAGTTTTATCGAGCCAAAAATCGCTCGGCTCGTCGGATCCAACAAATCCATTTCAATCGCTGAAAACAACATCCATCGAAGTCCAGTCCGACAGCCAAGTGAGCGGCGGACGGCGAGCCACAAGACGGGCGTTTCGAAAGAACGCGCCATTTCGCTTGGCGTTCTGCCCGCACCATACAGTTCGTCGCACTGTCCCTCTCGCCTGATGGGGTGAACAAGGAAAATGTGAATGGAACCGAAGCGGTTTATTTTCTCCCAACAACAGACAACGGAAAAATCACAGCTGTTCGGCGGTGATCGCCTCCTGCGAAGCGGCCTCCTTGCTCGCGGCTCCCTTCTTGCTGGCGGCCTTCTTCTTGCTGGAGGGGTCCTTTTGAATGTCGAGTGGCTCCTTGCTGGCGGGCGCCTTCTTCTGATCGGTCGGTTCCTTGGACTCCTTCGGCTTGTCGACGGGCTTCTTCGAGGGGAGCGGCTCCTTGGATTCGAACGCGTCCCGCTCCTTCGCGCCCTTCGAGAGCAGCATTTCTGTGGAGATGCCCGGTTTGTGCTCGGGGGCCGAGCCTTTGAGGTCGCCCGGCGACTGCGGAGTGTCGCGGTGCGGCGAGTCCGTCGCGTTTGTCTCGCGGGCGGGCGCGTCGTCGCGGCGCGGGAACGAGGCGGTCACTTGATTCTCCGTCCGCTCTTCGCCTGCAAACTCGCGAATGATCGGGGGGATTGGAGGGAGAACTCACTGGCCACTCGCTGCTTGTTTTCGTAGCACTGCTGCACGTAGTGGAGGAACTCAGGCGTGAGGATCGTCTCCAGTTTGATCGCCTTCGCTTTCCGCTTCGCCCGATGCTCCAGCTTCTCGATCCAGACGGTGATCACGGTGAACAGGCCGACGACCAGGTCGAGCATCAGCAAGAAGCGGAGGAACGCGCCGTACTCTTGGTTGCTGGCGATCGCGAACCACTGGGCGCTCGTCAGGCAGAAGCGCGGGTCGTCGATGGCGGCGGACATTTCGAGGAGCAGACCGGCGGGCAGCACGCGGGTGGAACAAATGAATGAAGAGGCCGAGCAGCCCCCAAGCGAGCCGTCCATCCCCACATTCGTTTTTTTCCTAACGACCAGCAAGCAAGTGGAAAGGGGAGAGTTTATCGTTCAGTTCGCTCAACGGCAGAAGCAACGGCAAACGAGGGAGCAGCAGGCGGAGAGGGCGGCGATGAAGACGACCCACACGAGGAAGGAGACGTTGATCAGAATCCACTCGTCGTACTGCTCGCCCTCTCCCGCCTTAGGCGGCGCGTGCGAGTCGACCGGGCGGAAGGCGACGGGCGGCGCCGAGGGGTCGATCGGGTGGACGAGGTGGTCGCGGTCGACGTTCAGGCGCTGCACGATCACCACCTTCTGCAGGTGGCCGCCGAGTGTGTTGCGGAGGCCGGTCGTCCAGTGGCCGAAGATGTTCGCCCAGTTCGTCCAGAACGGCGGGCTTTCGGCTTCCGTCGGCTCGCTCATCGGACGACCCGAAACGGCGGCCATCATCAGTGAGCAGACGAGCAGCAGGCGGAGGGCGTTCATCTGAACAAGAAAATTGGTGATGGGTTGTACGGGGACGGACAGACCGTTGGAGAAGTCAGCGCGCGATGAGCGGAGGCGAACGACCGGCCGGTGGACAGAAAGCGCCGATCGACGAGTGAACGCTGGGCCCACTCCTTTCCTCCGTGCAAAAATTTGTTTATTCGACCCACAAGAAATCAGAAAGCGTAATGCACCCATTCGAGCAAATCGGGGTGCTTTTTGGTGAGATTGCCGGGCATCTTCACGTTGCCCATGCGAACCTCCTCGCCGATGTTGTGGATCGAAAAGTCTGCAAAAGACATTACATCTTTTGACCTCCCCACCGTATTGCTCGGCGCCCAACTTGGGCAGTGGGCGGTAGAACATTTCGAGACGTCTTTTGAGTGCACCAAATGGGCAGTACGCTCGTAGCCAACCCAACGGTATTGGGCTCGCGAAAGTGTCCAAATTGTTGCTAAACACGTATTCCGTCCCTAGAATGGATGGGAAAAGGATTGAAATGCGGCAACTGAACGAACTCGACAGCGGCCCCGAAAGGTAGTAATTACGCGCGGCGAACGGGACCAAACGGCCCAACGACACTCCATATTTCAAGCAGTAGGGAGCGGGCATTGTTTGCGTGAAGAACATGCTCGTCACTCCTGCAACGAGCGGATCCAATCGGCAGGAGTCCAGGGACACTCACGCACGAACTCCTCCGGTTTTCCTTGCGTAAAGGCCGTCCGGTAGTAGTGGGAATTCGTGCTCTTGTTGACGAACTCGAACAGCGGCGTCTGGATTTTCAACCACCCGCCCTCGTCATGCCCGTTGAACAAATCCGAAGTGTCGATCCCCAATCCATTCGTTGCTTTCGCGAACGAGAGGATAAAACAGAGGATGGGCAGAAGGGAAGCCATCGGGCGAGGAGCAAGCAACGAAAGGTCTTGGAATTCTGTTCGACTACCTTCGGCGTTGGAATTTATGGATTTTGTTCGTCGAATAAAACTGAACTGAGATCAAAACGGGTCATAAAACGGCCACAACCTTCTGTCTGCAGCCGTTCAGTAAGCAGAAGCAACAAAACAATCGTAAATGGCCTTCAATCAAAAGAAACCAGTGTCCAACGGAGGGGTGTTTGCGAGGAGCAGTGGTTAGTGACTAAGAAATTCTATCGGTTGCCGAGATTCGTAAACAGGCATTTGTGTCGGTCATCTTTGCACATTCTTTTTGTCTCTCAGTCATAACCAAGGATCCGTCTGCACTTTTGTGTTCATTCCCCGAACGAAGACACACGAAAGGGAAGACGGGGGAAGATCAGTGGGGCTCCTACTCGTCGAACTTCTTGGGCATCTGCTGGTGCATCTTGTCGACGGCGTCGAGCAGGCGGTAGTGCGAGAGGATGAGTTCGGAGCAGCGGAACTTCGGATCCTGCAAGCAAGGGGGTCGGTGATGAGCGGGTTGATGAGCGGACTCGCCTTCGTGTTGCAGTAGTCCTCCAGCTTCTTGAGGTGCTTCTTGAACGCGTCATAGGCCGCCTTGCTGGGGATGGGGTGCTCCTGGAGGAAAGCGCGAATGGCCTCCGGGTTGTTCGGCAGGCGGCGCATGAGATCGACCGTGCGGCCCTCCTCGAACGGGACGGGCGGCTCCGGCCACACCCACGGGCGTTGCCCCTGCAGCGGTCGATTAGAGAGGGAAGAATGGAGAAGGACTCACGGTCATCGGCATTTGAGCCGTCTCCTTGATCGTCGCCTCCTCCACTCGGCGCCGCTTGAACTCGGGTGCCGATTCCGCGCCCAGGACGACCGGCGCCGCGGCTCCGGCGGGCGCCTCGGAGGGGACGGCCGCACTGCCGCCGTTGGGGTCCGAGTCCGAGCCGGTCGGCTGGTCGCTCTCGTCGGCCGAGCGCGCCGTCCGCAGTTGCTGAGCCGCCGCCCGCTTCTTCTGCCGCTGCCACCACAGGAAGGCGACCACCGACAGGACGATCAGCAGGATGAGGAGCCTGCAAGTGAGAGCTCAGCGATCTCTTGGAGAAGGAGAGACGAACAGCGGGACCACGATGAGGACGGCGAGATGCCAGCCGGTGAACCAACCCTCGCCTCCGGACGTCGTTGGAGGGGCCGTTTCGTTCGACGGCGTTCCCGTCCCCGTCGGAGCGATCGTCGTAATGGGCGGGTTGTACACCTTCGAGTTGTGCTGAAAGGGGGAATGGAGGAAGGAGTGGCGGTAACTCACGAAATGGAAAACAAGGCCGTCGGCGGGTTCGTTCAAAACAAGCCCAATTTCCACCGAAGATTGATTGCCATCGATGGAGTGCACTTGTCCCGAACAGTTCAGGTCGCCGCCAGGAGCTTCGAGTTTGAGTCCCTCGGAGAACAGATGGAGTTGGGCCGGGAACGAAGACGGAATGCCTGCAAGCAGTTTAAGATGGTATTTAAAGCACGTACCGTTCAACTTCATGGTCGAAGAGTCCGTGATGAACGTGGATTTAAAAACGAACCGACAGTCGCCCACGGCAAACGTTCCGCTGTAAACGGCGGGTAGAGATCAAAACAACGGCAGACTTGCCTTCGTGGAATCACAACTGTCGGTTGTTGGCCGTAGGTGACCGTGAAATCGAGCTGGTTCCCGACGAAAGCGAGCTGAGATGATCCCGATGTGCAGCCGCTCTTCGGTTCGAAGGTCCTGCAACGAGAAGGAATGAAGAGAAGTGGGAGAGGAATCGGGTCACTCACACGTCCGTGCCGCTCTCATGGAAGCAGTTGGCCGAGTTGTGGTCGGAGGGCGGAGCGGCAGCGAGGAGTTGGGAGCCGACAACGAGGAGCACCAGCGAGAGGAGCGCGAAGCCGACCGGTCGAGCGTCCATTTCGGCGGAGAGCGAGAGGAGAGCCGCTGCCGGGGCGGTCGTCAGTTCGGCGAGTGCCCGAAAGCTCCGAGTGGCCGCTCGAAGTCGACTCGAAACGGGCGATTCTGTCCGCGTGAATGAATTACGCAAATTCTCGCGCCGCTCCAAGGGATTGCTTTTTTGTCTTGCGAATGTTTTTGTCTCACGAATCACTCCGTCGAAAACGTGCCGTCAGATGCGTCTGGATGATCGCTAGACGTCCGCGGCTGGCTGCAAGGCAGCAAGTTGATCAAAGAAAGCTGCCAATGGGCGCAAAAGCCAGCTTGAGCCGAGCAACACTTCACATCTCGTCGTCCACTTCTTTCGATGAACAACCAAATGAAAACCGAAGGTTTCACTCGGGTTTATTCCGCAACCGAGAGACACGCGAGAAGGGAGACCAGTGGACGGGGAGAATGGGTGCTCACTTGGGCGTCTCCAGCGGCACGGACGCGACCGCGACGTGCGCCGAAGGGTTGGCGGAGCTCGTCCCGTTCGGCTGCTCGACCGCCACGGACCGCTGGCGGGCTTCCAGCTGCTCCTGCTTCTTCCACATCCCGAGGCAGAAGGAGGCCACCGCGACGATCACGAGGAGGATGACGACGAGCCTGCAAGGAGGGCAGAGTTTGTGTGAAAGGCGGGAGACTCACGCGACGGCCGCCCCAATTACAACGCCCATACGCCAGCCGGTCATCCAGCACTCAGTCGGCGCTTCCGTCGGAGTGGCGGTCGTTGTGGTCGGCGGGATGAACACCTTCGAGTTGTGCTGCAACCGGCGGTGGGTTGAGAGAACGGATCAGGGAACTCACGAATTGGAAGACGAGGTTGTCAACCGGCTTGTCCAGAGTGAGCCCGATCTCCGCTGAAGACTGGCCGCCGTCGATGGAGTGCACTTGTCCCAAACAGTTCAGGTTGCCCGCGGGGGTTTGGAGTCCTGTCGAAGAAAGCGAGAAGTTGGCGGGTAAACCAATTGTAAAGGCTGAACGAAATTGATAGATAGTTAGGCAATAACTACATACCGCCTATCGTTAGGGCCTTCGTTGTGTTGCTCAAAGCCACGCCAGCGATAAAGGAGCACTTGCCCATGGTGAAGTTTCCACTAAAACCGACCGTAAAGTCAAAGCAGAAAAAAAGGGAAGACTTACTCTGCCATGATGGAATCGCCGGGTTTTCCTTTAAATGTGTAGGTGACCGTGAGGTTGAGCTGTTTCCCGGCGAAAGCGAGCTGAGATGATCCCGACGTGCAGCCAACGGTCGGTTCGAAGGTCCTGCAACGAGCGGGGAATAAAGAAGAGTTGGAACGGAGGCGGTTCACTCACACGTCGGGGCCCGTCTGCTTGAAGCATTCCGTCGTGTTCGGGGCGGGAGTCGCGGCGGCAGCGAGGACTTGAGAGCCGACGACGAGAAGCAGCGAGAAGAGCGCGAGTCCGATCGAGCGACCGCCCATTTCGTCCAAGAGGCGCGCCGAGGAGTGAGTTCGAGTGGGAGAGCGAAAACGAGCCGCCGATCGGAGAGCCGCCCGTTCGCCAAGTGCCCGAAAGCTTCGGTCGATCGACGAACGGGGGTTTGTTCGAAGTGAATGAATTACGCAAATTCGATGCTGTGGTCGCCTGTGCGCGGCAGAAAAAACCGGCGAGAGAGAAACAAAGAGTCGTTCGGCATCAGCGACGGGTGTTGGGTGATGCTGGCATTCATTTGTTTTTCTTCTTTGGTAGAGGTTTCTCGTAAAACTCTACCGGCCAGAGGGCCTTTGAAAGCATTTTTATTGCTTTTTGTTCTGTCGTTTGGAAACGGCTTTAGAGTCCGTTCAAACACGTGACATCCTCGGCCAACTAGCAGCTGCAAAACAATAGGCGGTCCATTGCTTCACTTGCTTTCATCGACGGCTGGACAATTTTGTTTGCTTTGGAATCGAATCAATTGAGTTCCGATTACTCGCCGCCGTCGATTGGATTAACGGCGGCGAGACGTTCGCGGTTTCCACGAGAAGCGCGTGCATTTTGGCTCGAATGGTCGAGTGGAAGTGAGGGGATACCTTCCGTCAATCTTCAAGAGAAGGACGATGGCGATCTCGGAGTGCTCGTTGGGCCGCTTCTTCCTGGGGCCGCTCGTCTTTTCGATGAGTGCGGGCGCCATCGTTGGCCAGCTCGCTCTCATTTACGTTCGTTCTGCGCCATTTAACTCCAAAGGAGAGAGATGAGTGGATGTTGCAGGCCATCCAATCGCTGGCCACTCACCGCAAGAACGTTTGCTACCAAACGATTCAAATCTTTGGAGTCTTGAATTTTTTTCCAACTCCCCCTCCAGCTTCATATTTCGTTCAACATGTTCGCGTGTGGATCCATCAGCCCGCTCTTTGGATCAGGTGAGTGCCTGCAGGTCGATCGATCGACTTGATTGATTGAATTCATGCTTCCAGCTGCTCTCCGCCTTCTCTTGCCGCATGACGATCTGCGTGATGGAAGTT
>JAMPIO010000454.1:0-50563 GCA_024699865.1 Aphelenchoides fujianensis | reverse complement strand
CAGGCGGGGACGTGGAAGGCGAGGGCAGGACGATCGGAGCGATCGGCAGCTGCCTTCACGGCCGCGAAACAATCGAACGAGCCTGACTGCCGACGGATTCCGCTAGTCGACAGGCGGCTACTCGCTGTTTCCAGTTTCTTTACGACCAACTGCTGGGCGCCGAATGTAGATCGCAGCCCGTGGCGACTTCCGCTTGCTACCGGTTGTGTACGAGAGCAGAAAGCAGCTGTCCACGAATTCTCGTTTTTTCTTTCAAGCTTCCGAGTGATGGCGATGCAGCGAATAGCCGATTCGCGCTCGCTTCTGTTCGATCGATCGACCCACAAGTTTGTGGAACGCAACGACGACGCTCGGCCCGTGCGTCTGATTAATGGACGAAAGGCGGCGGGAGAACGGTCCCCGTCCACGAACATCCCACGAAAAGCATCAGAAAACGGCGAGTGCACGGGCAATAATCGAGATTCGTTGCAGACTCCTCGGCAACTCGCCTGCACCCGGGCGCCCACTCACGACTGTCCGCTCTCGTTCGGCGATCATCGACGGCAATGCCGCTCGCTCGTCGATTCGCAAAGAAGCCGCTGACTGCACTCGCGATCACACACGGCTTCTCGTGACTGGACGCGCAGACGAGTGCATGACGTTTCGATCAGCCGCCCGTCAAATTCCTTTCGAGTCGCCAATTAAATCGAAGTCGCTATTTCGTTCGTTCATTTCAGTTGTGTTTGTTTATTTCAGTTACCTTCGACTCCCGCCGCCTGTTTGACGTCGATCGTTGCCGTTCGGCGTCTATTTTTGGCCACGACCCGCCGCCGTCGTCCGCTCAACCGGCGACTCCGCCCGCATCCCACCCGTCCACTGACCAGGCGCTCGCCTGCCGCTCGCTCTTAATTCGTCCGCATTCACTCTCTTGCGAGTTCGATTTGAAAAGAGCAAAATACCCGATCCAACGGCCAATCACCCCACGATCGATCCAGCGGCCGTCCACTCGACCAGTTCACTTCCCACCGCTTCCCGCGCACTCCGACGAGTGCCCCGGCCGTCCGCCCGCTCGCCGTCGATTTTCGCTCCCAATTCGTCGTGGAGGTTTTTGCGATGCCGCCCGTAAGAAGAACAAACGCTAAACAGACGCGCGACTCCCTCCCTTCTTCATCTGCACCACAGGACCAATCGGGGAATGCAGGACGTGATCAGGAGAGCTGCCCGTTCCGCTCAAAGCAACAACAACCAACACACACACACCCCCTGTGCTCCTTTAGACTGAACCACGCGGACGCGCCGTTTGGTTCGATTTGTGTCGAGCGGCGTGATTTCTTCTTTGTTGCAGTCCTCGGCGGCCGTTCGAACGATCCGCTGGGCGACTCAATGGAGCTGCCGGATTTTCTGCCGAACTGTCCGTTGCTTTTTGGTTTGATCATCGTTTGACTTTGTTGTATTGCAGATCAGAATGGCGAATCCGCACGGATTCGTTCCATTCGACACGTTCTGCATTCGGTTCGCCCATTCGGACGAGCGAACAGCCGATTGATTGCGGATTTATTGCGATCCTGCTTCCGCGTTCGTTTGCTTTTGCGCGCAAGACGGACATTCCAGTCGACTTGAACGGTTCGTCCAATAATTTCCCGCTGCTTGATCGTTTCAGCGACCGCCTTGCCGCTCGATACTTGAATCGAGTTGCATTCGGATGACGAAACAGCGACTCCCGCCGTCTTTCGAGCGCCTTCGGAGCGCTCTGCGTGTTGTGGCGTTCGGCAGGCGACCATGTGTGCAACGCCCGTCCGCTACCCGTTCCGCTCGCCGCCCGAACAGCCGCTCGTCCGCTCTGTGGAGTGGCTTTTCGGCGACCGAATTCACTCGTTTCTCGCATCCAGCGGCTTAAAGACGTCCAAACAGAGTGCATTAGCTGCGATCGAAGGGAAACCGGATGGCTTTTCGATTGGCCACGAGCCGGTGTTCGTTCTGCATTCAACCGGCGGCCATGAAAACCGAGCAGAAGCGGGTGAGCGAAGGCGGGCGGTCGGAATCTCCTGGTCGACTCGACCCGCCCGCTCGCTCACGCAACAGATGGAAGGCAAAACAGAGCCGTTTGCAGTATAAATTATTGATGCCGAAAGCAAGAATCATTCGCTAATTGCAACAACAACAAACCGATGAATCCAATTTGAGTGCAAAACAGTCGACTAGAAGGGCAGAAGTCAGCAAGCATTCCGCCATTTGCCACATCCCTCTGCATTTACGGCAAACCACAGGCATTGCAAGTGGATCCAACAGAACAATTCGTTAATCGACTGAAAGGAGAATAAAATTGCGCTCGAAGCGCGGCATTCAACCGGCTTCCTCTTTTCCAATCACCGCCTGCCGCCAACCGCCGGCCGTGTTCGAAGGACGGGCGGCGTGTTTGGATTGCCACTCGCCTTAATTCTCAAAATGAGTTTGCGAGTCCCGGCGACGGCGTCGTCGCCGAACGATTCACGACCAACATCGAGTTCACGCATCCGCCCCATCGCCGCTGATGGGCCGAACGCGTCGAATGCGAGTTGAGGGGCGGTTGATTCCGCGAGATCTCCATTCTTGTGGCCGGCCGTCGATTGCGGTTTGCTTCGAAATCCAACCGGAAAGCGTTTAATTGGTCGGTGTTGCAGGAAAGCGAGTGACCAGCCGTCAGTTGGCGTCGATCAAATGCGAGAATTCGACGCCCTAAACGATTCGTTCGCTTTTCGTTGGCCGCTTCGCCGCTCGACACGCGAATCGAGTTGCATTTGGTGGACGAAAAAGCGACTCCCGCCGTCTTTCGAGCGCCTTTCGAGCGCCCTCCGTGTGCTGGCGTGCGAGAGGCGAGCACGCGAGCAACGCGTCTTTGTTGCTCGTCCCGCTCGCCGCCCGAACAGCCGCTCGTCCGCCGTGTGGAGTGGCTTTACGACGCCCGAATTCACTCGTTTACCGCATGCAGCCGCCTAAAGAGGTGCAAACCAAAGTGGACTGACCGCAATCGAATGTTGTGTTCGAAAGGACGGCCAGTCGGGCGGCGTTTTGATTGTCACGTGTGCTGATGTTTGTTTCGTTCGTGGATGGGCGGCAATCAAAAGACGATCGAAGGCGGACGGTCGGAAGCTGCCGGTGGAGATCGTCGGATCAACTCGCCGCCCGCTCGTTCACCGAACGGATGGAAGGTATAAACTGGGCGGTTTGCAGGGAATGTGTAGCGAGAACTGCAACAAGCACACATCGATTAGTCGGAGCCGAAGACAAAACAATCGATTCAACGGCGGGAAGATACGAGCGTTCCGCGAGTCGCCGCTTTCAATTGGATTCGTGCCGAATAACGGGCATTGCGAGTGGATCCAATCGGGTCGACCGGAACAGAAGAAAAGTATTGAATCGAAGCGGCAACGTTCGTCCGGCTCCTTCGTTTCTCAATTCACCGCTGGCCGCCAACCGCTCGCGCGTGTTCATAGGGCGATCGCCGTGTTCGGATTGCACTCGCTTCCATCCTCGAAACAAATTCATGATCACCGACGACCAGCATCGAGTTTATGCACTCGCTCGACCGCTCCGCTCGCTCGTCGGTCGGCGAGCATTCCCGTTTGCAGAGGCGCGGCAACTCCAAGGAGCAACGGCATTCGCACAACCGTTTCGAAGCCGAACGCGTCGAATGCGAGTTGAGGGGCGGTTGATTTCGCGAGATCTCCGCTCTTCTGCCCGCCCGTCCCGTCTTGTCGGCGTTGAAATCCGAGCGGTAGGCGTTTATTGGTCGGCGTTGCGGCAAAGCGGGTGGCCGGCCGCCCGTTGGCGTCGATTGAAGCCGGGGATTCGACGTCCTAAACGATTCAGTTGATTATTTTAGTGCCGACGATGTCGCTGGTTAGTCGAATCGACTTGCATTTGGCGGACGAAAAAGACACTCCCGCCGCCTTCCGAGCGCACTCCGTGTGCTGGCGTGCGTGAGGCCAGCTCGTGAGCAACGCGTCTTCGTTGCTCGTCCCGCCCGCCGCTCGAACAGCCGCTCGTCCGCCGTGTGGAGTGGCTTTTCGGCGCCCGAATTCACTAGTTTCCCGCACCGAGCGGACTAAAGAGGTGCGAACCAAAGTGGACTGACCGCAATCGAATGTTGTGTTCGAATCGGCGGGCAAACGGACGACCTTTTAAATTGTAACGAGGTGGTGTGAATTCCGCATTCTACTTGCGGCAATCCAACGTCAAGTGGCGGTCGGCGGTCGGGATCTTCAACACGGTTTGACTCGAATTGACGCCCGCTCGTTCACGGAACGGATGAAAGGTATAAACTGAGCGGTTTGCAGGAATTAGAAGCAAGAACACACCGATTAATTCGGGCCGAGGAAAAACAGTCGATTCAACGGCGGGAAGATGCAAGCGTTCCACGAGTCGCCGCATCCCCTTGCATTTGCGGAAACCCACAGGCATTGCGAGTGGATCCATTGAGTCGACTGAAACAAATATAAAGTTGAAATCGAAGCGGGGACGTCCAACCAACTTCTTCGTTTCGTTTGGCCGCTGGTCGTCAAGATCGGCGTCTTCTGATGGCACTCGCTTCAATCCTGGAAACAAATTCGTGATCACCGGCGACCGGCAACGAGTTCACGCATTCGCTCGGCCGCTCCGCTCCCTCGCCGGCAGGCGAATATTCCAACGAGCAACGGCATTCGTTTCAGGTTTCGATTCTTGTGGAGCCGAGTGAATTGGAGGCGAGCGGATGGATCACCGCCGATCAGCTTTCGTTGCCGACCGTTTCGAAGCCGCACGCGTCGAATGCGAGTTGAGTGGCGGTCATTACGCAAGATCTTTGCTTTTCTGTTCCTTCGTCAAGTGCGGTTTGCTTCAAAGTCAAACCGGAATTCATCGATCTCGTTTCCGTCCTGCGAATTCCGAGTGACCGGCCGCTCGTTGGAGTTGATTGCAAGCGAGAATTTGACGTCCTCAACGATTCGTTTGGTTTTCGCTGGCCGCTTCGCCGCTCGATACGCGAATCCACTTGCGTTTGGCGGACGAAAAGAGGACTCTCGCCGTCTTCCGAGCGCCTTCCGAGCGCCCTCCGTCTGCTGGCGTGCGAGAGGCGAGCATGTGAGCAACGCGTCTTGGTTGATCGTCCCGCTCGCCCTTCGAACAGCCGCTCGCCGGCGGTGTGGAGTGGCTTATCGGCGCCCGAATACACTCGTTTCTCGCATCCAGCGGTCTAAAGGCGTGCGAGCCGAACAACATCCGGAGAGGAATAATCGAACGGACATTCCCGTTCAAGCAAACGCTTGACGGCCGTGGACGAATGCGGATTCACGACCGACGGCCGCCGGGTGGTCGACGAGGAACACGCCCCTTTCCAGCCGAATTTCAATTCATTCCAGCCGCCTTCCGTGTTCATTCGACGGGCTCATTCGATCGGCACTCTCGCCGTGGTCATCCGCTGCGATCGGCCGGCGGATCTCGCCCGTTCTTCGCTCCGATCAACACCTTCCGCCCGGTCGCCTGCTTTCAGGAGTTGCGGATTGTGGTTTCTGCACCAATTTCCGGACTCGTCCGAATGTTTGTGTGCTTTCTAGTGGATTCTTGCGTGTGGATGCGAGATGCTGTTGTTGTGCTCTTGCTTGCTGCTTTCTTGCTTGCTTTTGCGCCGTTTTGGGCGTCGAATTCCACGAATCTCGACGAAAATCAAGTGGCAAGCGGACCGCCGAAGCGGACGGGCGGCCGAGCGAGCGGACGGGCGCCTAAATCGAGAGAAACACCAATCAAATCACAAAAGAAGCTTCCACCAACCTTTCGCTCGGCATCTCCTGCTGCTGGCGGGCGGACGTCCGCGTGGATCTGAAGCGAGTGTTCGGTAAGAACGCCCGCCCAAAGGTCGTCCAAACGTCGTCGAAAATCGTCGAAATGGCCCAATCTCCCCCCAGTGAGCGAATTGAAGCCGCCAACTGCAATGGACGTCGATCGGGAGGCGAATTTCACGATCAAAAGTTGCTCTCGACCGTGGAGCAGCTTTCTAACACGACATCGCGACTTTTCGTGGGAACAACCGGGCACTCGGAAACGAAAAGGAATAATTTGCGAAAATTCCGAAATCTCCCGTTTTCGCCGCCCGAAAGTCGAGTGCTGGAGCTCGTTTTGAGCGCCAATCGACGGGGAATTTCGGGGATGTCGACCTAACGGAGAAATGATCGAATGGAAGGGCAATGGGAGAGAAACTAGAGGGAATTCGGAAATTATTCCTCCACCTTGCCGTCTTTGCGAGGAGCCCGACCGCGCGGCCGGCAACGCGCAGGCGGACTGCCCGCCTGGCGGGCGGCGGTGACGCCGGCGAGTGAAGGGCGACGCCGAGCCGCCCGCCGGGGCGACTTTTTCGTTCCACTGCGCGATGGCCAAATCGCCAACCACTGGACCAAAACGCATGAAACCGGCACCATTCGATGGGGAATTGAATTCGCTTCAAACGGGTGTTGATTGCAGCGAGATCGCAGCAGTGAGCGAGCATCAATTCAGATCGCAGCGGGGCGAGTCCGCGAATCGCGCATTTCCATAACTCGGCCAATACTCATCGTATTTGGCCCAAATTTGGCATAAACATCAGTAATAGTGTACAGAATCTACCTGTAATTTTGCAGCAATTAAAAATGACAAGAAAGTGGTTTGCGAGGCCGCCGAACCTGCGCTGGACGGATCCGAGGGGGGTGCGAGAGAAACGAAAAATAGTGTGTGGCGGGCCGAGACGCAGGCAGGCGCCTATGCATTTCTAGCAGTCGTTTCTGCCTAAAAATCTGCGGAAACCGACGAATCGCAATCGTTCGTAGCAAAAGAATGTTTAAAACGAGCAAAAGCGAACGAAAGAGTGGTTTGCCGAGTGCGGGTTGATGCTGAGGGCGTCTCCTTCCCGGTGGGCTCCTCTTTCCGCTGCGACGCAAGGGTCGCTAGCTCTAGTGAACGGCGGTTGTGAGTGCATAGTCAAGCGAAGGTCGGAGCGCAATGCTCGCTTCCTTCTCCTATCAAGCAAAGCACCTAGTGTTGGGCGACCAACCACGAGGTTTGCTGTGCGAAGGCGTTGTTTGAACGAATCGCGACGGCGGCGGTCTGCATAGCAGTAATCAGTCGGTCGGTCGGCGACGAGAATCGGCGAACACCCGAGTGCGACTTGAGCAACCGCGACTCGTTTGGGTGATTCGAGTGTTGACAACAGATGCGAATATTTCTTGTACTCTGCGGAGTGCACGGATTTGTTCAATAATCTGGTTGATCCTGGCTGAACTGATATGTTTCTTTCAAAGATTTAGCCATGCATGTGTAAGTCGAGTTGATATAAAGCGAAACTGCGAACGGCTCATTACAACAGATATAATCTACATGTTCTTACTTTTAAACGGATAACTGCGGTAATTCTGGAGCCAATACGTGCCTAAAAGCAGTGGCCTTCGGGTCGCTGTGCTATTATTGGAGCAAAACTATTCGTTAGTCCTTTTGCTAACTCTGGATAATACTGCGTATCGCATGACCTCGTGTCGGCGAAGTAACATTCGAGTATCTGCCCTATCAACTTGCTGGCAGTGTATTGGACTGCCATGGTTCTAACGGGTAACGGAGAATCAGGGTTCGACTCCGGAGAGGGAGCCTTAGAAACGGCTACCATTTCTAAGGAAAGCAGCAGGCGCGCAACTTATCCACTGTCCACTAGGACGAGATAGTGACGAGAAATAACAAGTTCGTTCTCTTTGAGGTCGAACATTGGAATGGGTACAATCTAGACAATTTAACGAGTATCTACGAGAGGGCAAGTCTGGTGCCAGCAGCCGCGGTAATTCCAGCTCTCGTAATGTATAGAATTATTGTTGCGGTTAAAAAGTTCGTAGTTGATCAGCGAACCGTTCGGGGTGCATCCTAACGGGTGTCACTCGTCGGACGGTATTTTGCGCGTTTGTGTACGGTCGTCTTCGGATGGCTCGTATGCTGCGTGCAGGATTACTTTGAACGGCTTAAGTGCTCAAGGCGAGTCTTCGGACTGAATACCGGTGCATGGAATAATGGAACAAGGTTTCGGCTGAGTTTTATTGGTTTTGTCGGCAGAGACAATGGTTAACAGGAACAGCTGGGGGCACTCGTATCCCGGCGCGAGAGGTGAAATTCGTGGACCGTCGGGAGACGCCCTAAAGCGAAGGCATTTGCCAAGAGTGTTTTCATTAATCAAGAACGAAAGTGAGAGGTTCGAAGGCGATTAGATACCGCCCTAGTTCTCACCGTAAATGATGCCAACTGCCAATCCGCTGGTGGATTTAATTCACGAGCGGGCGGGTTTCCGGAAACGAAAGTTTTTCGGTTCCGGGGGAAGTATGGTTGCAAAGCTGAAACTTAAAGGAATTGACGGAAGGGCACCACCAGGAGTGGAGCTTGCGGCTTAATTTGACTCAACACGGGAAACCTCACCCGGCCAGTACATCATAAGGATTGACAGATTGAAAGCTCTTTCATGATTTGATGAATGGTGGTGCATGGCCGTTCTTAGTTCGTGGAGTGAGTCGTCTGCTTAATTGCGATAACGAGCGAGACGCCAACTGTTAACTAGTGCGTTGATTGGTTCGCTTGTCAACGATCGACTTCTTAACGGGATTTGTGGTTACTAGCCTCAAGAAATGGAGCAATAACAGGTCTGTGATGCCCTTAGATGTTCGGGGCCGCACGCGTGCTACAATGATGGTAACAGCGTGATTGTCCTCGCCCGAGAGGGCTTGGCAAACAGTTGAGATATTATTATGGCTGGAATTGAGTGTTGAAATTTTCTCTCATGAACGAGGAATTCCAAGTAAATGCGAGTCATCAACTTGCATTGATTACGTCCCTGCCCTTTGTACACACCGCCCGTCGCTACCCGGGACTGAGTTGTTTCGAGAAATCTACGGACCTGTTTGCTTGCAAGCGGGAAAGTAAATTAATCGCAATGGCTTGAACCGGGTAAAAGTCGTAACAAGGTATCAGTAGGTGAACCTGCTGCAAGATCAGGTATCGTGAATACAAACAAACAATTGGAGTCGTTGGCGGCCGTCGCGTCGTCGTCGCACTTCCAATGCATGCTGGCCGGCTTTCCGTCTTCGGGCGGCGACTGGTTTCAGTTCACAAGCAACGGCTTTTCTGGGCCTCTATGTTGGATTGAGCGGTTGTGTTCCACGTCCGTGGCCGCGACGATATCCGACGGTAGGCGTCCGCTCTACGGAGTGCGGCGTTAAGAGTTGATGACCCGGTCGGGCACCCAGAACCTACCAACTTTTCACACAATCGATAGTCAATGCGAAGCAAGAGAAAGTCAAGTTATGTCGGTGGATCACTTGGCTCGTAGATCGATGAAGAACGCAGTGAATTGCGTTAAGAATCTCGAATTACAGATATTATGAGAGACATATTTTCGATTGCATATTGCGCCGTCGGGTTCTGCCCTTCGGCATACACAACTCAGGGTGTTTTGATGCAGAACGAAGACCAACATTGTTGCCCAATGGTCTTTTCGATCTGAACAAACGGTCGGCTGCTCCCAACGGAGTCTTGAGTCGACGTAAGCAGGTGGCATTCCCTTTAGTGGTCTGCCTTGCCCAATACGAGTGTCGTACTGTTAGGGATAATCAACGGTCGTTTCTTCGAAGCGAGCCGACGAGTTTGTGGTTGTTGTAAGAGACGAGTTGTCTGCGTTCCTTGTTATTCGAATGCGTCAGTCTCTATGCAGCGACCTCATTTCTCGCTTGGTTCGTGGATTGAAGCGGTCGGCAGTACATCAATTTGTTGAACACTCCACCATTCCATTGCGATGGTTTGAATCCACCTGAGTCGGATATGATCACCCGCTGAACTTAAGCATATCAGTAAGCGGAGGAAAAGAAACCAACCGGGATTTCCCTAGTAACTGCGAGTGAAAAGGGAAGAGCTCAGCGCTTAAGACGATCACTTCATACGGCGATCGTCGGTGTAGCGTTTGGAGAGCGATTATCGGCGACGTCTGTCGGGTTCAAGTTTCGTTGGAACACGGCTGCACAGATGGTTTCACACCAGTACGGCCGGGCGGCGTCGACGAGTTCGTTTCTCTGGGAGTCGGGTTGTTTGGAAACGCAGCCCAAAGAGGGTGGTAAACTTCACCTAAAGCTAAATATGGCTACGAGACCGATAGCAAACAAGTACTGTGAAGGAAAGTTGAAAAGCACTTTGAAAAGAGAGTGCAAGAGAACGTGAAACCGTTATAGTGGAAGCGGATGGAGCCGACGTATCTGGTGCGTATTCAATCGCTCGCGACGGCAATCGTCTGTTCAGCATTCCGCAAGGTTGTTGAGCGGGCGTTCGTTTGTCGGCGTGGACGATGCACTTGCGTACGGAGTGCGCCGAGTGGGTTGACGGTGTCGTCGGAGGCGCGTTTAGAGGACTTGGCGTGGCAACACGTCGAGAACCCTGAACGTGCGGAAGGCGAGCGTCGTTGGCTTGTTACTTGTGGGACGGGTGAATTCGTGGGCGTGCGTTGCGGTGCGGGTAACTCGTGTACGACACATGTGTCGTGCGCTTGCTTCTCGTATCGTGTGCGTTCGTCTGCCCTCGTTCTCGACTCGGTGTCTAGTCGGTCACCCATTTGACCCGTCTTGAAACACGGACCAAGGAGTTTAAGGTATGCGCAAGTCATTGAGCTAAGTTAAACTCAAAGGCGTAATGAAAGTGAGACTCTTGGAGTCGACGATGTGAACGGGGCGCGTTTCGACGTTCTTCGTGCAACATCGCCCCGTGACTTGGACTTGTCCTGTTGCGGAGGTTGAGCGTATGCTTTGAGACCCGAAAGATGGTGAACTATGCCTGAACAGGACGAAGTCAGAGGAAACTCTGATGGAAGTCCGAAGCGGTTCTGACGTGCAAATCGATCGTCTGATTTGGGTATAGGGGCGCAAGACTAATCGAACCATCTAGTAGCTGGTTCCTTCCGAAGTTTCCCTCAGGATAGCTGGAGCAAGTAGCAGATATACTCGGTAAAGCGAACGATTAGAGTCATTGGGATGTATTATTCTCAAACTATTCTCAAACTCTAAATGGTTATGTTGTTTGTGTTACTTGATTGAACATAGACTTTGATTGCCGTGCTCCAAGTGGGCCATTTTTGGTAAGCAGAACTGGCGATGTGGGATGAACCAAACGCGGAGTTAAGGTGCCAGACTTTCCGCTCATGAGACCCCATAAAAGGTGTTGGTTGATACTGACAGCAGGACGGTGGCCATGGAAGTCGGAAACCGCTAAGGAGTGTGTAACAACTCACCTGCCGAATCAACTAGCCCTGAAAATGGATGGCGCTAGAGCGGAGGACCTATACTCGAGCCGTTGACAGAGAACATTCGATGAAAAATCTCTCAACGAGTAGGAAGGTTGTTGTGATGGCGTTGAAGGCGCAGGGTGTGAACCCGGCTTGAGCCGTCATGAGTGCAGATCTTGGTTGAAGTAGCAAATATTCAAGTGAGATCCTTGAAGACTGAAGTGGAGAAGGGTTCCGCGTGCACAGTGATTGTACGTGGGTTAGTCGGTCCTAAGGCACAGGCTAATGCTGGCTTGAAGTGGCGACGTTTATTCACTTGTGGATTGCGTCACGTTTGTCGAAAGGGAAGCGGGTTAATATTCCCGCATCGAGACGAGGAGATGATGTCCGCTTCGGCGGCATTGAGCGCGGTAACGCAAACGAACCTGTTGACGCTGCTTGAAGTCCGAGCCAGAGATCTCTTTTCTGGTTTAAACTCGCATGTCCCTGGAATCGGTTCAGCCGGAGATAGGGATGTTGTGGTTGTAAAGCATCGCGGTTACTGTGATGTCTCGAGCGCTTCATGTGGTCCGTGAAAAAGCAGGGGAGGCCTTATGAATTTCTTGCTCGGCCGTACCAATCACCGCAGCAGGTCTCCAAGGTGAACAGCCTCTAGTTGATAGAATAATGTAGATAAGGGAAGTCGGCAAATTAGATTCGTAACTTTGGGAAAAGAATTGGCTCTAGAGCTCGGGTCCTTCGGGTTGTCGTGCGAAGCCGTTGGAATGCGTTCGTGACTGCTCGACGCAAGTCGGGTGGGCTAGTAGCGTGGTCCGACGGTGGAGCGCTTCAACTACGCCGCTTCGTTCTTTACGGAATGTTGTCGGTTACGGTGGACGATTAACGAGCGTATCTAGAACTGGTACGGACTCGGGGAATCCGACTGTCTAATTAAAACAGAGGAGATAGATGGTTCCAGATGGACGTTGACTATCTCTGATTTCTGCCCAGTGCTCTGAATGTTACTTTAAGGAAATTTGATTAAGCGCGGGTAAACGGCGGGAGTAACTATGACTCTCTTAAGGTAGCCAAATGCCTCGTCATCTAATTAGTGACGCGCACGAATGGATCAACGAGATTCCCACTGTCCCTAACTACTATCTAGCGAAACCACAGCCAAGGGAACGGGCTTGGCAAAGACAGCGGGGAAAGAAGACCCTGTTGAGCTTGACTCTAGTCTGGATTTGTGAAGAATCATGCATGGTGTAGCATAAGTGGGAGTGTTTCGGCACGACAGTGAAATACCACTACTTTCATCGTTTCCTTACTTATTCGGTTAAACGGGAAACGCACAACTTCGCGTTGTGCTTGTGCTTAGTGTTAAGTCGGCCGCCTTGTGTGGCCGGCGACCCGCGTCAAAGACAGTTCCAGGCGGGGAGTTTGACTGGGGCGGTACATCTATCAAACAATAACGTAGGTGTCCTAAGGTAAGCTCAGAAAGGACGGAAACCTTTCGTAGAGTAAAAGGACAAAAGCTTACTTGATCTTGATTTTCAGTACGAATACAGACCGCGAAAGCGTGGCCTATCGATCCTTTCGATTTGTAAAGTTTACAGCAAGAGGTGTCAGAAAAGTTACCACAGGGATAACTGGCTTGTGGCAGCCAAGCGTCCATAGCGACGTTGCTTTTTGATCCTTCGATGTCGGCTCTTCCTATCATTGCGTAGCAGAATGCGCAAAGCGTTGGATTGTTCACCCACTAATAGGGAACGTGAGCTGGGTTTAGACCGTCGTGAGACAGGTTAGTTTTATCCTACTGTCGAATGTGTTGTTGCAATAGTAATCCTGCTTAGTACGAGAGGAACAGCAGGTTCAGACATTTGGTTTATGCGCTTGTCCGATAGGACAATGGTGCGAAGCTACCATCTGGGGGATTACAACTGAATGCCTCTAAGTTGGAACCCCACCTGGAAAGGTTGACAATAATTTTGTACCCCGGTGTCGGGCGGTACTCTTATGCCGGACGTTCGCGTCCCGCAGCTCATACCCCATAGTTGACCTTGCCGTTCGTCTCAATCGACGTTCGGTTGTCCATTCCATACTACTTTGTGTGGTGTACGTCGGGGTGCAAGATCGCTTGAATACGACTTGACTACTGGTCAAGGGGTTGTAAGCAGCAGAGCAGTTCTCCACTGCGATCTGTTGAGACTACCCTATGATCGGATGCATCTGTTTTAGTCGTCCAAAGAATTGTATCGCCCGCAATTCCTGCGTCTTGGAAAACGCACAAGTCCGGGCGAGTAAGTGAGGAGTAAATGGGAGCAAGTGAGGTGGGGAGTGAAACGAGTGGAGTGGACAACGGAGTGGAGTCGTCATTGAAGACGACTTCAATCCGCCGTCCACTCGCTCCGCTTGCTTCTCTCTTGCCGTGACAAAGCCCGGCTGCAGTCACCAGTTGACTGCAGTCGGGCTTTTTTTACCACTCGATTTTCGATTATTGTATCGCCCGCAACTTGCGATCGAAAGCGCGCAAGTCCGCAGAAGTGGACGGCGGAGCGGAGTGAAGTCGGCGGAAAGCCGGCTTTTACTCCGCTTTTCGTCCCGCTCTCTCGTCCACGGTCGATTGAAGCCCGACTGCAGTCTCGTACTGCAGTTGGGCTTTTTTTTATCACTCGAATTTGCGATTATTGTATCGCGCATTTTGCCCTTCTCTACGGACTTGGCCGCCCGAATGGAAAATTGGGCGTGGTTGGGTGAGTGGGGCGCGCTTCATTTTTGTTCCGCGTCGGTGGACTGCCCGTCGAATGGACAAAGTGAACGGATGGGTGGCATCAAAAAACCGGCGGCTTAGAAATTCGACGCCCGAAGGCGGGAGGCGGAAAGCGACTGCAAAATCCGTCCCCAATCGGCCGTTTGACACTCGACCGCCTCGGACGGCCGACCGAGCGGCAAGTGGGCGGGCGCGAGGGCCGAGCGGCTTCGAAAATTCACCCGTTCGCCATGCAAATGCGCCCTTCCCGCTGTCGACCGATCGGAACGAATCCGCTGGCATCGTTCTTCATCGACTCCGACTATTGCCGAGTCGGCAATTCGTTTCGTGCGTTGTCTCGCGGCTTCAAAGAAATCGTGAGTGCGAAAGAAACCGATTAATTCATCGTTGATCGCCGTCTATTGCACTCAAAATGAATAATTCGAGGGAGGAACACGCGAGAAGGAGGGCGTTCACTCCAATCGCATCAAAGAAAAGAATCCGACCACCGCCTGTTTACGGCGAGCACAATTCTGCCATTCGTTTGCCATCGACAGCAACGATCGAATGGACGCCGAGTCAACGAGCAGGCGGTGAGCCGAGGATGAAAGGCGGCAAGTCCATCGCGCATCACCTACCCGCCGGCATCTCCGCTTCACGTTCTTCCGCATTCGTCGATTAATTCACTGCTTTCAGTTCGCCTTCAATTTTCTCGTTCAACTTTCCGGTCGTTCAACAAGCCGCCTGCTCGAAGCGATTGCCCGTCGATCGGAACACAATCCCTAATCCCGTTCGCTGCTCGATGCGAACACTTTCGAAGAGAACAGAGAGGGGCGCGGCTTTCCGAATTGTTTCGTTGAAATCGAAACGAGCCCCGCCCGCCCCCAACACTCAACTTCTCATCAGCGGCGCTAATCGTTCGGTCAACGAATCCACTTTTTGCCGCCGTTTTATTCGCTCGTCTGGAAGCAAGCGATCGGAGGGGCGAATTCCTCGTGAAATCAGCCCCGAAACACGAGCGTTCACTCTACACGAATTCCCGCTTCAATTCACGGATTGCTGTCGGACAAAACAATGCAGGGCGAGCTCCTCCCCTCGGTTGTTGGCTTACTTCTTGTTTCGCTCGCCGGCTCCACGGAGTGTGTTCGTCCATACCTAGTTAAATGCACGCGAACCCGTCTGATCTCGCAAGTTAAGCAGCTATGGGCCCGACTAATACGTGGATCGGAGACGTCCTTGGAATCTCGGGTGACGAACGCATTCTTTTTTGCTTTCAGATCAATTTCACAAACGTTTCGCATTTTGAGACGTCCTTCATCGCTGGACGGCATTTTCTTTTTGCGGACATGCGCTGGAGACCTGCGCGAACGACGAGAAGCCGCTCCTATAATCGGGCATAAGGAAGACAATTTCTTTTTTGATTGTAGGCGTGAACGAATCGGATTGACTTGAAGGCATTCGGCGGGCTTCATTGCTTTCGGCCGGCCTCTTCGCTCGACGATTCGTTTGATTCGGTCGCTCAAAAGCCGTCGGCATGCGAGCACACGATCGACGTCCAACGGCTTCGTTCCGGCTGCGAGTGGACATCTCCTCGTCCGTTCACTCCTATCAATTTCACGTTTCCATTTCAGAACGCTTCGGCCGGTCTCCAACACGACTCCAGCGCTCGTCTTTCCAGCGGATGAACACTCGAGTGGAGCGGCCGGAGTGGAGCGATTGGGCGGACGATCAACTTTGTGCCCGCCCGTCGCTCGGAACATAAACGAACAGCAACGCGATCCTTTCTTCTTTCAGTCCTGCCCGCGATTTGACGTCTCCAGCAGCAACATGGGCGTTGGATCGTTCTTTCAATTCGGAACAAGTCAAAGCCGCCGGATTACTCGTTTGCTTCACGCCGAATGAACGAGAATTGACTGCTTCCTGCAGTTCTTCTTCCAGGTGTCCGTGACCGCTCAATCCGCTTGCTCTTTGCGTTCGGTCGTCCGCCGTGTTTCATCGATTGTTCACGAGTACACGTTTGTTCGATCCAGCCGGCAGCCTCTCGCTCACGGCGTTCCCGTAATGGACGGTCGAACGAGTCGTTTGCTTTCCGGGCGACGGAGTGTGTGTTGTCGTTCTGAACTGATATCACAGCGCCGTCTATTTTCTATTCTTTCGGTTGTTCGAAAACAAATCGAGTGGTCGTGAGCAGGAGCGTTACTGGTGGGAATCCAGTGGAATGGACGGAGAAATCGGCGGTCTAAACGTGGAGAATTGCCTCCAATTCGCCGTGGAAAATTTAAAAAAAGCATCTCGTCCATGGCAACTGCGGCCGATCGACCGCGCGAATCAGGCGGGGACGTGGGGTGCAAGAACAACAAGATCGAAGCAACCGGCTGCTGCCCTTCACGGCCTCTGAACAATCGAACAAGCCCGTTGATCACGGCTTTCCGCTGATCGTTGGGCGGCTACTTATTGCTTCCAGCTGCTTTACGACCAATTGCTGGCCGCCGAATGATCGCAGCTTTTGGCGACTTCCGATTGCTTTCGGTTGTGTACGAGAGCATGAAGCAGTTGTCCACTAATTCTCGTTCTTTCTTTCATGCTCCCGGATGATTGCGATGCAGCAGCAAACAGTCGATTCGTGCCCGCTTCTGTTCGATCGATCGCCGCCGCAAGGCCTGTGGAACGCAGCGGAAGATCGACGACGGCAGTCAGAATGCGGGGACCCACCACTGGCGGCGTCCGCGCACATCCCACGAGAAGCAGCAAAAGACGGCGAGTGCACGTGCAATAATTGAGATTTGTTCCAGACTCCTCGCCAACTCGCTTGCACTCCGACCGTCCACTCACCACTGCCCGCTCTCGCTCGGCGCTCGCCGATACGAATTCGAAACCCCCAGCTGCACACGCGACCACACGCGGCTTCTGCTGACCGAACGCACCAACGAGTGGGCGGCGTTTCGATCACCTTTCGAGCCGCTCACGGAAGCAAGCTGCTGATCGTTTCGAGTCGCCAATTAAACGGTATCGCCTCTTTCCGCTCGACTCCCGCCGCCTGTTTGACGTCGATCGTTGCCGCTCGGCGTAGATTTTTGGCCACGCCCCACCGCCGTCGCCCCCTCAACCGGCGACTCCGGCCGCCTCCCACCCGTCCACCGACCGCCTGCTCGCCTCCCGCTCGCTCTTAATTCGTCCGCATTCACTTTGATTAGAAAGAAGCAAGATATGCGATCCAACGGCCAACCGCTCCACGATCGATCCACCGGCCGTCCGCTCGCTTGCCGTCGATTTTCGCTCCCAATTCGTCGTGGAGGTTTTTGCGATGCCACCCGTGAGAAGAACGAACGCTAAACAGACGCGCGACTCCTTCCCTTCTCCATTTGCACCAGCAGGACCAATCGGGGAATGCAGGACGTGATCGGAAGAGTTGCCCGTTCCACCTGAAGCAACAACAACCAACACACGCACTCCCTTTTGCTCTTTTCAACTGAACCCCGTGGATTCGCCGTTTGGTTCGATTGGAGTCAAGACATGTGATGTCATTTTTGTTGCAGTTCTCGGCGGCCATTCGCTTCGCTCGGCCGGTCGTCCGCTTGATCCGAGCGGCGTCGAGGCGGGCGGGCGGACGGCCTTGAGGAGTGGTGGAGTTAGGTTTTTGCAGCGCTTTCCGAACTTGTTGCCCCAATTCGTAATGTTTTCGAGTGGATTCTTGTGTGCGAATGCGAGATGCCGCTTGCTGTCCTTTTGCTGGCTTTTGCGCCGCCGCGGGCGTCAAATTCCGCGAATCTCAACGAAACGCGGCGAAAATCAAGTGCCAAGCGGACCGCCGAAACGGGCGGGCGGGCGGCGAGTGGGTGGACGGCGGGGGCGACTGCGCAATGGTCTGTTGTTCAGGGGCGCTTAGATCACAACTGCAGCCCCTCTTGCTGGCGCTTTGCCGCCCGTTTTTTTATAAGTCCGGGTTTCGAGCGAACAACGGGCGTCGATTTCCCTCTATTTCGTAGATTATTGAGTGTCTTTTACGTGCGAGAAGAATGCTTGCTTTCGAGCGGCCGGTGAGTTGCACACCGCAAGGCCGCCATGCGACCATTCGCCGTCCAGAAGAAGTGTTTAAACACGAATGACAACAGAGAGGGGCAAATCGACGTCAATCGGCGGGAGGCGGTCGGGCGGCGGGACTTCAGCGGACCGTAGGGCATGGGCGCGTCCGCGATCGCCGCCTGAACACGCGAATGAACAAAGAGCGATCGGGAGGACCTGCCTGGGAGATCTCGTGCACGATGCGGCCGCCCGTCCGGAAGCGGCGGCAGGGAGGCGATCGCCGTCGTGGTCAGCAGGCGACCGCGCGCTTTCGTCCCCTCGAACTCCTGCAAGCGGCCGGGAGGAGTCGAGAGCGGGTGGCGGGCGAACCCACGCGTGCAGCGAGACGGACGACTTCCGGCAGGCGGATCGAGCGACCAGTCGGCCCGTTCTCTCGTCGCCCACCTCCGCCGGCTGCACGAGGAGGACGGAGCTGAGCGGAAGGAAGAACGGGACTCACTTCTTGCCGACGACTTCCACGCCCGTTGGAGCGGCGCCTCCTTCTCGCCGTCGTGCACGAGCGAGTGGTCGCCGCCTGCCGCCCGCAGCAACGGCGACGAGTGGCGAGTTGTTCTCGGGTTTCTGGAATACAAAGAAGAGATTAGACAAGCAGCAGGGTGAAGGAGCAACGAAGAGGACTCACGCGCAACAATCGAACCTGCGGCCGACGTCCGAGCGCGCTCGAGGCCGGCGGGCGCGTCGATCGACTGGTCGTCCTGCAAACGAAAGCGGTCACTCCACTCGTTCGTGCAAGCGAGCGCTCACCGACTCCTCCGCACAGCGCGCAGATGGCGTGTTCGCGTCGGCCCGTCCGGGCGGTCGCAGTCGAGGGCGTCGGGGGGCGAGAGGTCTGCAATGGGGCGAGCGATGAGAAGAGGGACGAGTGAAGGGCTCTGTTCGCTCTTCGCACTCACCGTGCTCCACCGGGCGGGCGAGCGCCCACACGACCGCCGCGGCGACCACGCTCGTCGACGGGCGGCCGGGCGACTCGGACGGCACACTCCCGGCGGGACGCTCGAAGCGAAGGCGGACGGCCCGCGCGCGCCTGGACTCCCGTCGATGATGACTCGCCGCCCGCGCTCATCGGACGCAGCCGGCCGGGCGGGCGATCGGGCAGACTGCGAGTGCGAGCGGCCGGGCGGAAGAAACGAGCAGGTCGGCCGAGTTTGCATGAGAGCGAACGAGTGGCCTCCCGCATCCCATCCATTCTTCCGATGCCTCTTTCACCCATTCAACCAACTCGTTCGCTGGAAGGCGGCGGCGACTCGGCAACGCCGTCCAGCAGAAGTGGGCCCAGGCGGTGGCGCGTCCTTCATCGCCGCGAGCACGCCGTCGGTGAAAGGCGCCTCCGAATGCGGACCTCTTCGATTTTTCGCCTCTACCTTCCGACTTTGGGCGATCACAACTTTCTTCAACGCCCATTTCCGGTGATGCCGTCAACACATGAAATGCTCCTCGTTTCAACGCGCGTCTTTTCGTCCACAGGGCGGGTGAATTCGATCGTGAGCAAAGAACGGTACGCCACGGAACGTCGGCACGGAACGTTCAACGTGCTCGCCGGCGGTCGAAAGCGGGAAGAGGTAGCGCGATCAACGTCCACTACGTGGAACGACAATGCTCCGTGTCATGGGAAGTGACTGGGAAAGATACAAATTTATTTACAGTCAAAAAGGTGTGAGATCAATGGAGTAAGACAAAATTAATTTATGTTCGAAGCAGCAATAATCGACGCAAACATTCAATAAGCGTCGAATGGTTGGCCGTCGCGTTGCAGGAGCCAAAGGACGGAGTTCTCTTTCGCTTCTTCCTCCGCTTCGTCATCCGCCGGCGTGTCCATCGGAGCTGCTCGCTTCTCTTCATCGGCGCGGAAAAGTTTGCTCAAACGCAGCAGGGAGAGCTTGTGCACGCGTTTCTCAGGACGAGCATAGAGCTGAAAAGAGCCATGATCAGGACAGTAAACAATAACCAATCACGGAATCGCTTAAAGGACTTTTGATCACTAATATAAAGCTCTTATAAATTTGTTTTCAGCCTACTTGACCTGAACCGTTGAAAAAAGGAATGGAAAAATGCGCGCGTGAGTCAACCGTGCGCTCATGTCTAAGAATTCTCTGCGCAGTCTTCTCTCTGCATGGACTGACGCATAATTGATCAGATGACTTCTTCAAGCGTGGTCGACGAGGAAGTCTCGATTTGACGTCAAAAGGTCCGAAGTTCACAAGACGTCTACTTCCTCCTTGTCTCAAATCATTGATCGCATCCAGTGGATTTGATTGACGTCAATTGCGCCCTTCGAATTGTAAGTACGGGGCAAGGGTGGGCGTCTAAGCAATTATCTACGTGCAGGACGTGTCTTTTTGGCATTGGCATTTGATTTCAACGGTGTGCTTCAGGTGCAGAAGGCTTTGCTGACCCCCTCATTATCCTTAGAGCGTTAACGCGTCCGCAAAAGACGTAAATGCGGAGGCAGATGATTACGCGCTCCGCGACCTCACGAGATGCAAATTACGCACCAGCTTTCGTACTGCAAGACGTTTTGAAGACCGTAGGCGCCGACATTGCGGACGTCCAGCCACAAACAAAATGCTGACCGGTTCGAGACGAAAGACGCGCCCCAGCAGTCAAAACATACGACAGATGTCGTTCATTTTACATTACGGTTCAGTGCTCTGCCAGGGTTGCCAAAAAAACCCGGGAATTACCCACATTTTGTCAGCGTGCCGTTGCAACAACCAGCATCTCAGCCGTGCACCTTCACATTCAAACTGAATAGAAGACTTACTCGTGAAACGAAGGGGGTGTTCCGCGACAACTTGCGGTGGAAGTCGAAGCCGTGCGCGACGTGGACGAACGTGACGAGCAGGAAGACGACGAAGAGGAGAAGCCGAGCGATGTGCATCGTGATCGGGAGTGAGCAGAACCGAAGAAAGTGGAGCAGAAGAGCGCAGTTGGAATGTCTGGACGATTGAGAAGCGGCCGCCTCCGAGCTACGAGCTGCACCGTCCAGGTCGACGAGCGGGTCCGCGGAAGTGGGCGGAGTCGGCGGGCGCTTGGCCGAAAGTCACGACCGCCCTCCGTCGTCTTCCGTTGGGCCGCCAATTGAGGAACCGAAAATACGCGAGTGGAATGAGTGGAAGTGACGATGCGGAAGGCGGAATTCCCGCCCGCTTCCGGAATCCGAAATGCGACCATTTGATGCTCCAAGACACCGGTCTCGGATTAATCTTGCTTTAAGGAGAAGGCGCTAGACACAACACAAGGACCGAAGATAATGCAAGAAATACAGAGAACAGTCGAGGAAGAACGAAACACCGAAAGTCGCCAAGCACCGTATTTCTGCTCCGAGCGGACGTCATCAACGCCCGTTCATGCAACGACGAACGGAGCGCTTTCGTGGGAACGATTGCGGCCGCTTTGGTCCGGTCGGCCGTTTGTTTTCGCTCTCGTTCGGAAATCAGCCGAGAGCGGCCCGCGGGGAGAAACCGCCGAATTGGCGCCTCTTCCGAAATGCGCATCAATTTACGCTCCTCTTCGGTTCTCGGTGCGCAAACACATGAGAAACAGTCCACTTTCATTCCGCCCATCAACACGCCGCTCCGGAAGTTTCCGATTGCATTCGGAATGCGGCCGACGGCAGCGGGGAGAAGTCGAGCTTTGGCCGCCTCCCCCGCTCGCTGTTTGCGCGCTTTGATTTCTGGAGCGGAAAGACGGGAGTTCAGAAGCCAAAAGGTTCGTGTTCGTGGGGGATTTCGCCCGCCGACCGCTCGACGAAGAGGAGCGGGCGGCCAGAAATCGGATCCTTTGCATTGATTATTCACACACACCCCGTCTTCCCTCCACAACTCGTGTTTGTTCGTTGTTTTCCCATGACTGTTCTGCTCGATTTCGAGGCGCCTCGTTTCGGTCGCGTGCGGCGTGAATGTTCGCACGGAGCGACCGAAAATATCCGCTCAGGTTGGAGGCCAGTGGAAAGACGGCCGCCTCCTGCTCGGATCTACGGTATGTGGATTGAAGGTCAAATGAAATCATAAGAAGCAGAATAGAACGCGGCTCTCGGCTAATTGCCGCCTTCGTTTCTCGTCTCCGCACGGCGCCGTCGGGATTCCGCCGACCAGAAAGCAATCGAGCCACTCGCCTTCCTCCAAGATCGTCTGCTCTCCCGCTTGTTCGCGTAACGCGGAAGCCATTGAAGGGGAATCGGACGCGTGGAGCCTTCTGGAAGTCCGCCGTCAATTGCGGGATGCAAAGAAGGCGATCATTGTTCGACGAATTGAAAAGAAGTGGATTAGTGGGGATCTTCGCCCAGCCTCCGACTACAATCGAAGATTCATTAGCCGCAAACGTGGGTCTTTTGTTCACGGATTAAAAGGAACGCCCTCCCTCTTTTCGTCCTTTTGTTCTCGTTTCCAACCTTCCAAACGGGACCAAATGAATGCGGGAATCGGAAAGGTCGACCCGAATTCGCAGAACGTTTGGGTTTTCTTCGCTCGGAATGGAAATTCTGCCCGAAACACGTCATGAGCCAATGCGCCGATTTCAGTCATCTCTACCGTCCGCTTTTATTCCAAAACACTTGACAGAAGAAGAGGGCGCAAACGGAGAAGAAGACGAATGCTTGAAGAAAGAACAGCATTTGGATCGTAGCACCGGCGAGATTCAGTGCTTGTGCCCGACGATCACTGGACGCGTCCCAAACGCGAGCGCGGGATGGTCGACGAGTGCGGCGTGGTGACGAACGGGGCGCCGATTGCAAAGCGGGAGGCTGAAAGCGAAGTGAGTGGACGAAAGGCGGGCAGTTCCCTCACATCCAGCAGAGCCCTGTTGCCACAAGTGCTCTTTGTAGCGATTGACGAAGCACGTGTAGCCGATCAGTGAGAAGAGGACCAACACTCCGACCAGCACAAGAATAATCCAGACGAACAACTCGCGGCTCATCAACTCCGTGTCCAACGCCGCCGCCGACGAACTGCGGGCGGACATTGCGCAATGCTGAAAGAAGAGAGTGGAGATGACAGCAAAAAGGGCCGAACGTTCAAAAACACTCTCTCAGCACCCGCAAGACAAAGAAACGAAACGAAAGAACGTACTTCGATGTTGGCCACCTTGAATTGCTGGTACAAATCCAACAGCCGCCGTTCGGGATTCACGTTTGTCGACGTGGTGTTGATCGTTTCGTCCAGCGACCAAATCTTCGCGCCGCTCACCACGTAGAAGCACACTTGACTTCTGCAAGGCAACAAGGCGGAATGAAGGCGACAAGCAGAGGAACTCACTTGTTTCTTCCTTCTACGACCGAGTCGTAAGAATGGAGGGCGGACAAAACGACTGCTGTCGGTTGTTTCCGCAGATCGGAGAGCACTTCCTCCAGTTGTCTGAAGAGAACACAATGAACAAAGAAATGAGAGGACGAAGAACCAACCGTTGGAAAACTCCCAACTGCAAACCGATTGTGTCGAGCGGCGAGTCGAACACGAAGCGGAGTTTGTGCTCGTTGTGTACAAAGTGGACCTGCAAGCATACGACGAGCGATCAGTTGCTTCTTCCTTTTGGCCGATCACCTGCGATCCCAACACGCCGACCTTCCGCTTCGGCTGTTCGCTGTGGTCGACGGCGGCGATGCGCAGCGAGTACACGCCCTCCGGTTGCTTGAACAAACGGGAGTCGACGCGCACTTCGGGCGAGGCGGGCATCACCGCAAAAAAATCCAAACTGTTCGGCCGGCGGGTGCTCTGCGCTTTCAGCCTGCAAGAAGCAAATCAGTGGAATGGACGCGTTGAACTCACGGCTGGAATGTGATGGCCTCCAATTCGAATCCCAACTGTCGAGTGGAAGGCGGCATGTTCGTGTACTCGTTGAACGGAATGGCCGTTTGTTTCAAATTCGAATCGAAGCTCATGATCGTGTTGTTGGCGAAGATTTCGAGTCGACGGTCCGTCGTTTCATTCGCGGCCATTCGAACGAAGAACTCGCTCATGCTCCGATTCGCCCGGTCGAACTTGAGGTCGTTCAGCTGAGCAGTCGTGAGTGAGCGGGGGCTAAACGAATGAAATAAACGAAACAAAAGGACGTTGTTCTCGCCTGGCCACTGCACACAGTCGAACGAATGCGGGCATTTCGATCCCTCCGCTCTTCTCCATCGACACTTCACCGCTCGTTTGGTTGATCGAAAACATCGCAGAAGCTTCCGCGTTGCCTAAACACCAAAGTGATTGCGTATGAGACGCACAAAAGAACGAACAGGACGGGAGAAGGTTGTAGAAGACGCGATCGAAAGGCGGCGCGTCCGCATCGATCGCCCGCAAGACGCCAACCGGCCCGTCCGTCCGCCCATTGGCTTCGAACACCACTTGGGACATCTGAATCACCGGGATCCGTTGAGTTAATCGAAGGTCGCTTACCGAAGTGTGCTCCGCGAACTGGGGCGGCTGATCGTCCACGTTCTGCACTTCGATTCGGAGCAAACGGGCCGCCTGCTGGTGTTGGCCGACGCTGCTACGAACCACGACGTTCACCTGAAAGAAGAAGGGAGTAAAGAAGAATAAAATGCTGATTGCTTTCGTCTGTCCTTTGCTTTCCGTCACATCCTCATTTCATTCGTGTTTATCCGGTAAGTGAACAATCGAGTGAATCGAAAGAAAAGAGGCGGCAGTTTGAAGCGGTTGTCGAAAGAAAGCGAGAGGGTTGAGCAGAAAGAAGGCGATCCGCTAGCTGTGTTCACTAAACAGTTCTGATGAGAGAGCGGTCAGTAGGTGACGGCCGCTGTTCCTCGCTCGTAGTCCGAATTGTCGCCGACCATTCGAAGAACGGCCATGTTCAACGCGACCACGGACTTCTTCGCGAGCACCTCCCGATTGGGGCGGAAGAGGAAGCGGGCGGGTGCGGGCCGCAAGAGGGCGCGGGAGTCGTGAAGTGCGTCCAACGTCCAATAGGACTTGTGAGTGCTGACCGTCGTGACGTCCTGCAGTTCGAGCAACTCGGGGTAGTAGCGTCTGTAGATGCCCTGGAAGGCGTCCAGAGTGGAGTCACGCGCGCAGTTCTCCTCCGTCTTCGACTCGATCAACTCCAACGGGAAGCGTCCGGGCTGCTGGTCGTAGAGCTGGAGCACACGGCGATTGTTCTGGCGGAGCACTCGGTGCAGTTCCGACTTCATTCTAAACCGAACGAAAGAAGGAATGCGAAAGAGAGCGGCCGTCAAACCGAATTTCCACCGCCCGCGACCGCACGGACTCGGGCACCGACCAGTGGACCTCGCAGGCGACCGCCAACAAACGAGAGCCCGGCCCGAGCCAGTGGCCGAGTTCCTTGAGGATGTCCGGCAAGATCGGGGCGATGCCCTCTTTGGCGGACTCGAACACGCACGTCACGTACTTCGTTTCCTGAACGTCCAAATGAGCAGCACGAACGAAACGAGTGGCTTCACCTCCACTTGTTCCCGCAACGACTCCAAGGCCCAGCCCAGAGTGTTCGAGCGACCGTAATGCCGCAGGTTGGACTCCGATTTGGCGGCGGGCAGTCGGCGGTCTCTCCGCAACATCGCGCCTTGAGCGCCGCGCGGAGAAGCCGGTCCTCGCTCGAAGATCGTCCCGCGGGCAGCGGAAGCCGAGCGGCGGCGTTGACTCTCGCGCGGTGCCGGGCCGACGGACGGCGAGCGGACGGGCCGGCGGAAGAACGATGGCGCGCGAGAGGCGGGCGGCGACGTCGGCGGCGAGGGCGACGAGATTTCGGCCGCGCCGCCGGGCGACGTTTGCGGCGACCAGACGGAGGCCGAGCGCGGGATGCTGAGCTCCAGGCCCGAGAGGTAGCCGGACTCTCCCTGCGACTGCGTGGGCGGTCGGGAGTCGCTCCACGCGGTCGTCGGCGGAATGAAGCCGCCGTACGCGTCGAACTGCCCGTCGGCGGCGGTGATCGGCGCCGAGTCGTCCACCGGGAAGTGGGTGACGAGCGGCGGCGGGACGGGCGGCAGGTCGGCCGTCGATTCGGAGCGACGCGAGTCGTCCACCGACGAGTGGGTGGCCACCGAACGACTCCGCCGGAACAGCTGGCGCCGTTTGGAGGCGGTCGGCGGTTTGGGCGACGATTCCTCCGTCTTCCGTTCGATGAGCACGTGCGTCAAGTAGGGGCTTTCGGGCGGCGCCTTCTTCGCTTCGCTGGCCTCCTTCCGCGATTGCCGCTCGTGGACGACGGCGGCCGCCTGCTCGGCGATCTCCGCGTGCACGCCGACCGGAAGCGCGCTGTCCAACGGCTTCCAACCCGCTTCGTCGTGCTCGTGCGTCCAAACGGCCTCGACGGGCGTCGCCTCGAACGTCCGACCGGTGGATTTCGAGCGCCGCTTCGAGAGTTTCGGCGATCCGAACACCACGCCGTCGCCCTCGTCTTGCGTGTACTTGAGCGGTCGAGTTTCCAACACGGGCGAGGTGGGCGGCTTCGGCGAGACGCCCTTCATCGAGCGGCCTTGGATTGACCGGCGGAGTTGTTTGAAGCGATCGCTCCACGGAGGCTGCGGAGAGCCGGGCGGTCCGTTCGGTTCACGACTCCGTCCGCTGTTTTGACGAGCGAACAGCAGCGGCGCGTCGTCCGGCAGTCGCTGCAATCACTCCACTGACCGCTCGCTTCTCTCGCCTCCACTCACCGGAAAGTCGTCCACGTGGCGCAGGGATCGCGAGGACGAGCGACCGCCGGCCTTCACTTTGCGCATCGATCCGCGGCCGCCTTTCGTTTCGACGGGCGCCGCATTGCCGTCGGCTTCTTTTTTCTTCTCGCCGCCGGGCGCCGTCGATCGCGAGCGACTCCGCTGGCCACCCGGCGATTTAGGCTGCGAGACGAGGCCGCGGAAGAAGTTCTCCACGCGGCTTTCGAGGCTCATCGCGCGACTTCTGAACGACAAGAAGCGAGTGGTGAGAACGAAGCGATGCACGCCCGTCAAACACGCAAGTAAGGAGAACAACCTTGCTGTTCGCTCGAAGCAACGATCGGCGTTATAATCGCTTCGTAATTGCGTGCAACGACAAATCGAAGAAGTGGCGGACGGAGTGGAAGCGGAGTTATTGATCCGTGATGACGAGCAAATTCGTGCGTATTCTCTCTTGCGTTTTGTCATCGAGAGCGTCGAAGCGGAAGGAAAGAAGCGAACGCGTGGAATTACAAGCGAGGCCCGGGATCATTCGAGTGAATCACGCGTCCCCCGTCGTAATTCGATCGCAGTTACCGGGAAACGAAAGAAACGAGTGAGTGAGCGGAGAAATCCGCTTTTAATTGCGGGCAGAACGGCGGCCCGTCGGTGGGATTAAAGCGGCGGCTCGTTTGCCGTCCCTCGTGTTCGTCGATCGCTCCGATTTGCTGCCAGTAGAACGAAGTGAGAGGTGAAGGGGCACGAATGAAAGTGGGAACTCGACTGAATGAACACGAACATCAACACAACACAAAAAAAGAAACAAAAGAACTCATTCGACTCGAATGAAAACCGCCATTGACTTCCGCCCTTTGCACTGCGAAGTGAGAGCGGCGGGGACGTGAAGTGCGGGAGCAGACAGAAAAAAGTAGACGGCTGAATGGAAGGAAGGGCGGCGCTCGTGCTCATCGCTGCCCCCACTTTCCTCCCATTTGCCTCAATTGTTTTCGAATTCCGTCGCGCGCTCGGCGGCTTTCGAGTCGCGCAGCACACGCACCGGAGGCACCGCGGAGACGTCGACGGAATGCGCGCCCACCGGATCGCTCGGATTACGCCGCCCGCCGACCGCAACGAAGCCGAAAAACGGCGGTCCCAACGGACGGTCGCGCAATCAAACGCTTGTGTGCAACGTAATCGGTTTCGTTCCCCCGGCGGCCTGTTTGCCCGCCGGATTTGTCCCGCTCGCCGCGCGCGCGGCTCGTTTCGCTCGTGCCGACGATCCGGTTTGACGCGCGCGTAACGAAGAGAGCGGAGGTGAACTCACCGTGATGAAGGCCTGCAGTTCGTAGTCCAAAGTGCGCAGCAAGAAGACCTCGCCCGAATTCTCGTCGATCGTTAGCCAGCCCGCGTCCTCGTCGCCGATCGGCTGCAAGAATTCAAATGAAAGAAAATAAAAGAAAGGCGGGTACCTCCAACGAGTAGTGCACAAGGCCGTCCATCCCCGCATCGCTCATGATCCCGAGGGCCGAATCCACGCGGTACACGAGCTGCCCAGCGGCCATCCCTTCGGTCAGGTTCAGCACGAAGTCCACCGGCGGGTTCAAAATGCGGAGCTCCTGCTCGTCCACGTCGGACGTGGTCGCCGCCTCGTGCACGCGAACGATCAGTTCGGCCGTCGAGGACAGTCGGGGAGTGCCTGCAATCCTCTAACTCCAATCAATCCTTCTTGAAAACAAACCGTGATCCGAGGCGACGACCGTGAAGCGGTAGACGTCCGGTCGGGCCATTCCGACCAGCGGCTGCGAGATGCGCACGATGCCGCTCTTCAGATCGATTTCGAAGTCTGCAAACAATCCTGCTGTTAGCCGACGGTGATTGCAAAGCCGCCTACTCTTCTTCGCGCTCTCGTCCAACTCAAACGAGCAGCGGCCGTTCTCCCCGCCGTCCTGGTCGGCGGCTTCGAACAGCGCGATCGGAATTCCGACGGCCCAGTTGTCGAAAACGTCCACTTCCGCTCGGCTTCTTGCGAATTGCGGTCGATTGTCGTTCTCGTCCCGCACTTTGATTCGAATCTAAAGAATTACAATGAAATATGGATGCAAGAAGTGGGAATTCCGACCGGCAGCTCGCTGGGGTTCTCCGCTCCGTCCGCAACGGTCAGCTTGAGCAGCAGCTCGTCGGCCGTCTCGTGGTCCAACTCCGCGCCGACCGCGACGCTGAGCGTCAAGAAGGTCTCGTTCTTCTGCAATCAAGCGATGAATTGCATCGGGCAAAAAAAGAAGGCGACCTTTTGAAGGCGGAAGTTGTCCGCACCCCGACCGCTCAGTTTGTAGCGGATCGGGTGTTTGCGGCTGACGGCGTCGAGATCGGAGGTCGTGAACTCGGCGACCACGACGCCCGGCTTCGAGTTCTCGGCCACTTCGATCACGTCCGGCCCCACCTGTCGGAGGACGGGCGGGTTGTCGTCGAGATCGAAGACGGCCACCTCCAAACGAGCAACCGTCTTCTTCGCCCCACGACTCGCTTCCAGCGTCAATTCAAACGGTTGCACGGGAGACGGGAGCGCTTCAAAGTCGATCCTTGAACGGACCGTGATGCAGCCTGCAACCAGTCAACGAATGCTTGATTGACGGAGTGCTCACCGGTCGTCTTCTCCAACTCGAAGTACTCAACGCCCGTTCCGCTCATCGTCACGTCTTCGATCCGACTCCCGTCCACGGGATTGAAGGCCGGCAGGCAAGTGATCTTCGAGCCAATCGGAAGTTCTTCAGCGATCTTCAGGGCGATCGTTTCGTTCTCCGCCGTCCACGGAGCGACGAACTGCGGGACCGCGAGCGTTTCGGCGTCCTCTTGGAGTTGGCGGCGATCGGAGGTCGAGAACACTTGAAGAAAAGCTGAAATTCGGTGGTGAAGTCAAGTGGGGAGAAGGAAGACGCACTCAGATCCGCCGCTTTCGTCCCGGCCGCCAATTCGATCCGAAGCGACCGCACGCGTCGCAGCAATTCCTCGGAGATCACCACTCGGTCGCCTTCCGCCCGCACATCTTCCTTTAATTCAGAGCAAACCGAGTGTTTACTAAAGAAGCGAAAAGAACCTTTCTGATGTCCGCAACGACCATCTCGTCGTCCCACGCCTTCGCGCCGGCGATCGTAAAGTTCGCGTCCGAAGCGGCTGTCGGCTGGATGGTGAGGGCATCTGTGAGGTTCTCTGCAATCCCACTAATCAGTAGGAGAGGAAGGATCGAATGGAGAACCTCGTTGAACGAAGACCGTCGTGATCGGTTCCTCAAAAGCGGCTTTCTGTTCCGTTCGGTCGCCCACGACCGTCAAGTGTACGTCGCAAGTGGCCAAAATCCGCCGACTTTCGCGGTCGACCGCCGCCATCGTGATCACGAAGCGGCCGGATTGAACGCCCGACCTGAAGCTCGCAACGGTTGGTGGCCGCAAAGAAGAAACGAACTGCGGGAGATCTCCGACGAACAAATTGCCGCCGAACTCCTCGACGGCCAACCAGCCGGGATTCCCGCCGAGGATCACGAAGCGAACGGCTTCCGTGTTCACGCCGGCCAGCTCCAACTGCACGAGCGGATTGCCCTTGTGCAGCTTCTCGACGCCGACCGTTCGCTCGTAGTCGGCCCGCTTGAACGTCGCTCTCTGCGCGTCGTCCTGCAATCCGACCATCGACGGGCACTTTGCTTCAGTCAACCCACCATCACGGTCACTTTGACACGCTCCTTTTGGCTCAAGTTCGCCCCCAGCGTGTCCTTCGCGGTGATGTCCAGCTGGTAGACGCCCGAGCGAACGGAGTGCGTCACGTGCAGGCGGTACATTCGTTCGGAGATGCGCTCCGCGGACAGGAAGCGGGCGGCGTCGTTGGACAACTCGACCGCGTTGTTTCGATTCTTCTCGCCGTCCGCGTCGTCCACCTGAACCATGGATTTTCATTTCCGCCAAGCAGGAGGGATTACAGCGAACAAGAACGGAGCCACGATCTCGCCATTTCGGATCGTCATCTCTTCGTCGAAGACGTCCAGCAGGGGCCCGTTGTCGTTCGCGTCCTCCACCGACACGAGCACGGGGACAGCGTTCGACGAGAGGCCGTCTGAAAGAACAACCGTTGATCGAAACAAGTGAATGATCGCTTGCATTGGTCCACAGCCACGGCGAGCAGTCGGTACTCTGTTGCGGTCTCGTAGTCCAAGCAGCTCGACTCGAAGTCCGCCGGGCAGCTCAACAACAGCGAGCCGTTGGAAATGCGGAAGCTGAACGAGAATCTCGGGGATTAATTGCAGGGTTGTGCGTTCTGCTCACTTCTGACTGCCACGCCCAAGTAGCGTGTACTGGAGAGCGGCCGAGTCGTCCTCGTCCAGGGCCAAAATGTGCCCGATCGCGTGCCCGTCTGCCGCCCCTTCGCTCACTCGGAGCGCGTACTCGCGCTTCTCGAATGGGGCGGCCGGTCGGGTTCGTCTCGCTTCTCAATGGTCAGCGAGGAGCTCTCCGCTTTTCCGTTGGGATCTCCAGCGAACTTGGCGGAGATCTGAACAAACGAAGTGTTGTGACACGAATCGAAGGGGAAAAGGCACCTTAATTTCGAACGAATTCGCGCCCTTCTCGTAGTCCAAAGCCGCCGGATCGCGGACGACCAAACGGGCGGCCTCTCCGGCGAGAACGAAACGCGGCCGGACGGCGAAGACGGCGGGCGGTTGGATTTCGAGTTGAATCACGCGATCACTCTGCAATCTTCCGTTCATTCGTCGCTTCTTTCGTCCACGAACCGGAATGTCAGCGGTTGGGCGAATTTCGAAGTCGGGCACCGAGTTTCCTCGCCGCAATTTCTCGGAGACCGCCAGTCGGCCGTCCGCGGCGCCGCGCAACTCCAAACGAATGGCTGCAATCAAGCGGAATGGAGGGGAGATGAATCGAAGGAGCGAACTCGGGACTTCGACCGACGGCTTCTGTTGCAACGTTTCTTGAACGGGCGGCTTCTGAGTCGAAAGCGGAGCACTGGTGGCCGTTTGTTCTTTCCCTGCACTCGTGTTCGGCTTGCTCGTCGTCGCGTTGGCGTCCACTCGGTCGACGACCACGTCGTGCACGTCCTCTTCGCGAATTTCTTCCACTCGCTTCTGTTTTGGCCACGTTCCGTTCGTTTCGGCGGGCAGATCGACGGCGGCGTCCAACTGGGCGGCCACGAGGTCGCCGTTAGGAACGGCCGCTTCGATCGAGTCGTCCACGAGCGGCAGGATCTCCACCTTCAGCTCGGCGACGCTCTTCGCTTCCTTTTGGACGGCCTGAACACAAAGAAGAAGGTTGAACGAAAAGAAGAGGGGAACGTGCCTCGATCTTCGCCGAGTAGACGCCGTCGACGCCCGAGTTCAACGAAACGCGCACGCCCGCGTTCAGGACGATGGGCAACTCGAAGAGGACGTAGTTTTCGGCCTGCAACCCACCAATTCCACTCATTTCTTCCTTCCTTGCGCTCACCTCCGTGCGGTTCACTTTCCCGATGGAGAACCAACGATCCTCGTCGTCGATCAGTCGAAACTCGGGGCTCGTCTCGTCCAGCCGGCCGAAGAAGGGAATGACGGCGACCAGGCTCTCCACCGGGTTCCGCCCTTCGGGGATCATGAAGTCGAACGTGTGGCGTTCGAAGTGGGGCGCAAATTCGAATTTGCCGCGACTCGGCATTTCGGGCTCCACGACGATGTTCGCCACGATCCGATCGCCCTCGTTCTTCGTTTTGCGGCCGGGCAGTTCGAAGAGGTCGGGATCCTTGGCCGCTGCTTCTTCCGTCCTGCTCTTCGTCACTTTGGCCGTCGCATCGATCTTCTCGTCGGTCAGCTCATCTCTCGCTTCGGCAGACACATCTTGTTGAAGGGCGAACTTCTTCGTGTTCTTCTTGGAGGCCACGATAGCCCCTTTCTTCTCTCCTGCTTTCTCGGCATCCGCGGGCTTCGATTCGTCCGCGAACTGCTTCGAAGGAGCGGCAGGAGAGGCGGTTGAGAGCACGGTGGTCCCGTTTTCCGTCTCGATTATTTTCGACCGGATTTCCCTGCAACAAAGTTCGGTGTGAGGGATGGAAAACGAGAGAACGAACCCGAGGACCTTCTTCAGGACGGCCTCCGCATCCGATTCGATGCTTTTCGCAGCGACGAGCCCAAGACTCACTAAAAGACGACCACGTTTGCACTTGCATGCTCTTTGGAACTCACCGATCGCCCACAAGCAGAGGACTCTCCACCTCATCGCTGACAATCGAAGAGAACAAAAGAAACCCGATGAGCGGTTTGAAATGTGAAACGTTCTTCCGCTCGGCGCGCGCCGAAATCAACGGTTTTCTCTCTGATTCGCCCGCCCAGTGACCTCTTTTCGCCGCCGCCCAACGACCCAATTCGCTCGCCGCCCCTCCGCACGTGGATCGATGCCGCCGTGCTCGTTGTTCATATCACTTGATTGTCGCTAATTGGTTTGGAATGAACGGGAGTTGTTTATTACAGAAGCCGGGCAAATGAAGCGAGTGCGTAGAGTGACCGTTGGGTACAAGAAGCAATGGAATGGAGGAGCGGGAGCTCCTTATCGCAAAGATCTGCGGCGGAGCTCCAGGAAGCAGTCGGGATGGAGCTCACGGAAGAAGGAGCGTAAATCCATCCGCTGCTCAACGAGTGGGCGAGATCTTCGCCGCCTGCAGCTTGGTCTCTGGAATCGAGCGTTTATTCCAATGAATTGAAGAGGAGGAGACGAACCGAGAGTCGTGAGGTACTTTTCGAGCACACAAACCGACTCCTCCAGCCGCTTGCTCGTCTCGTCGATCTGGTCGATTTGCTGCAGGTACGGGCGCAACGTCTCGTCTAAAATCTTCCTTCAATCGAGCGAAAGGAAGACAGAAACACGTACACTTCTCGTTGAGGTGCGAGAGCCGACTGGAGATCGTCTCCGCGACCTTCTGCATGTCCTTGTAGCGTTGGGCGGTCGTCCCGTTCATTTCCTCCAGCAGCTTGTAGTCATCGACCGAGGCTGCAAACGAAAGAAGACGAATGGAGTGGGTAGAACGAAGAAGCCAACCGTCCACTTGGCCCTGCACGTAGGCGGCGACCTTTTCGAAGGCGTCGCTCGAGAGTTGCGTCAGCTCGTCCGAAACGGTCGTCGAGGTGGGCGAAAGCGGGCAGTCGACGCTCGTGGACGCGCGCTCGTTGATTTCGGCCATCATTCGCTGAAGCAACGGGATGAACGGATGGGCGCCAAATGAATTCAAATACTTCCAAAGATTCTGCCGACTTCTTCTCTCAATCAAGCAACGATCGGACTGACCGTGTTTATTCAACAAAAGAACACGAAATATTCAGAATTAAAAGAAATTAAAGAATTAAAGAAATAGATGCCCAAACAAGTGTCCGATCGGTCCTTCTGCTGGTGGCTCGCAAGTGGCTTGTGCTCGTTGAAGTGTTCCGATTCCACCGATCACTCTGAAAGCAAATGGAATGAGCAGGCGTGAACAATAAAAAAGAATGAGGCGAAGACCACTCAAAGGTTAGACGGATGTTTAGTGCAGAAACCAAGCGGCGTCCAAAGAAGACGGCGGAAGTGCGCGGAAAAGAACACGAAGACGTCGACGGCTTCTTCTTGCTTTCCTCTCTCTTCCTTGATCGTCGAGGCGCATTTCACGGCCAACAGACGGGAGGACGATCATCGGCTTCGGGAAGAGACGTCGCGAGTTGCTCGCTTCCTTCCTTCGAGGCTGCCGGCCGGTGGACGACGATGAAGAATCATGTGAACGCCCTCCTCCTCTCCTTCGATTCTTCGGCAGGGAACGTGACGATGGGAGGGATCTGCCCGTTTCGCCCTTTACGCCCGCTTTCTTGCTTTCGACCGAAAAGCCGCTTCTTTTCCGCCCTCCGCTGCTTCCGAAGGCATCCGTGGAGGTCGCTCGGTTGTCGGAGGAGATCGCCGCCCAGAAGAACCGAACGCTCAACGAACGAGCGGAGCGAAGAAGCACAGAGGCGGAAGACGGAACCCGTGGGGAAGCGAGTGGAGAGTCGAGCACAGCAGCCTCCTCTTTCGCCTCCAAGCACCCGTTCGTGCGCCCAAAATACCTTCGGCTTCGTAGTCCATCAGGCGGAGCTCGTCGACGGGCGGCGGCGAGGAGTCGACGGACGTCTTGGCGTTCGGCAACGCGGCCGCGCGATTCATGAGCTCCGGGTCGACGAGCACGTCGAGGTCCACGTCGAGGGCGGCGGCTTCGCTCCGTTGGGTTTGCTGCGGGCTGGCGCTTCGGGAGCGCTGCTTTTTCGTCGCCGTTCGGTCGGGGCTTCGGGAAGGCGAGTGGCGGCTTCTGAACAAACAGAACGAATTAAAGAATGCGATCAGAAGAGCTTCTTACCGCTTTCGGGACGTCGATGGTGCGTCTTCTCCGTTCACTCGAACTGAAAGGACACAAGCGATTAGTGGGATCATTCGGGAGCCGTCTGCTTACCGCCGTTCTTCTCCGGCCGTTTGGCCACTTGCTCGTCGTACTCGCCGGCCGCTCGGACGGGCGACACCTCCATGCGGGGCGGTCGACCGCCGCGGCGTCTCGACCGGCGGCTCCGGCGGGGCGGCGGCGTGACCGGACGTCTCGCGACGATCGGCGAGCGTCGGCGGATCGGCGGCGGCGAACGGGCACGTGGCGGCGATCTTCGGCTGGTGGACGGCCGGGGCTCGCGGCGGGCGGGCGGCGTGGCGGGGCGCGGACGGCGTTCCTTTCGCCGCGTCGCTTCGGCCGCCAGCTGCTCCCGCTCCATCGAGCGGATCATTGACGGCAGGAGGGCGCCTCGGATCGGCGAGATGTCGCGGAGCGGGGGCGACGGCTGGCGGCGGAGCGGGGGCGTCGTCGGGCGGCGTGGCGGAGACACTTCCCGAACTTAACGAAACAAACCCCACGGTTGGCCTTCACTCTTTCGGTCACGAACCGGGCGGACGGCCGCGTTCCCTCGACCTCCGGGCTTCGCGGCTCTTCGCGTGGCCGTTGGCGGCCGGCCGCTCGCGTTGGGCGGACGTCCGGATGGGCGAAATCGCGTCTCGATGGCGGATGGGCGGCGGCTCTCGTTCGAACGATCGATTGTACGGCACGACGGGCGAGAATCTCCGCAGCGGGCTGCTCGGGCGGGGCGAGATCGTCCGCAGCGGCGAGATCGCACGCCGGACGGGCGGCGAGTGGCGGCGCAACGGCGACATCGGCTGTTTCCTCGACGATCCTCGCACGCCCTCGTGGACCACGGGCGGCGAGCGGCGGCGGATGGGCGGCGGCGTGAGCGGCGGCGGGCGTCGTTCGTGCGAGCGCGCAGCGTCCAGACGTCGATCGAAGGTGGCGAACTCGTCGAAATTCCTGCAAAACGACCTCGACGGAAATAATTCAAAAAGATTTTCACTTGCCGTCGCGTTCGATCGGGCGAAATGTCGCGGATGGTCGCTCGTCCTCGTGCCGGCGGTCGTTCGCGCTCCGCGTACCGCCCGTTCATTTCTGCAATCGATCGATCGATTGGTTCCGTGGGAAGTCGAAGCAAGTGGCGCGGCCGGCTGAACAAACGAGAGCGCGCGTTCCAATCGATGGGGCCCACGGAAAGACGGGCGAAAAATCCTCCGCGTCGCCCCCGCGTGCTTTTCGCAAATCGCCGAGCAAAAAGCGGCTGTGCGGGCGGAGTGGAGAGCATCGAGTTTGCCGGGCGGGCGCCGTCCACCCGCTTTTCGTTGCGGCTGTTCGAACGCGGGCGAGCGGCAGCGGAAGGCGGCGGCTGAGAAACGCGGTGGAATTTCTAACCGGCGAGCAAACGGCACACGTTTGTCTATGCAGAGAAGATCTCCTTTAAATGAATGGATTTTATTCCGCGCTCTATAGCTACAGACAACGTTGAAAAATGCTCGGAAAACTCGTGACCAACCAGGAATTTCCTGTAACTCGTTGTCGAACACGCGCAAGGCAACGAGCGGCCGACTCGCAACAGCAGGACGTCTTGGTTTCTCAACGGAGCTCTTCTGCTCGAATTGCCCCCGATCACGACGTGGAAGGAGTGAATTAGCGGGCATTTGCAACCGCAGGCGACCCCCGAATGCAAACGACCTCGAGATCATTCGGTCGGAATGCGGAGCCCTTCCGCCCGGCTTCTCTTGATGTTCGGCGGTCATTAAAGGCGGTAAGGAATGGAAATCTACGCTCCGGACCGCCGCCGATCGCTCGTAAACACCCACCTTCCTCTTGGAATATTCCTTCGTTTAATCGGCCGACTGTACTCGTTTATTTCCTCCGAATTTCAATTCACAGCCACAGAGAGCAGAAGACGATCAACGCGGAGATTCCGAAAGGAAGCGAGCGGATCGCAGCGGACTCCACCTTCGGGCACGCGCACTTCGGCTCGCTGGAAGCCGACCGTTGGACAGGCGGGCGATTCGTCCGAGGGGCGGTGGACGGTCGGCTGCAACAAACGGTTGATTGCAAGATCGAAAGAAAGCAACTCACATCGTCGACGTGCTCGGGGTCAACGTAGTGGTGGTCGCTTTCGTCGTCGACGCACGCACTTGTTTCTTCGTTGGGGGCGGGAGAGGCGGCAGGCGGTTGACCACAAACGGGTCGTCCGCTCGAATCAACGGCAGCAGGGTGTTCCGATGGAAGTTGCTGCGGAAATCCGCCGGGTAGCTGGGCGGACGGCTGAACGTCGTCAAGTTCGAAGGGAAGTAGTGGACGATGCTGAAAGCATTCGTTCAACAAAGAAGATATTGCTGGAGGCACCCCGTATGCAAATCTCGCAGAAAGTACGTGCAGGTGGCCGCCTCTCCGCGGTGCAGCTCGTCGTGCTGTCGACAGCGGACGAACGTGAGCAGCCCGAAGTCCAGCGAGATCGCTTCTTCCTCGAACACGCGAACCTTTCGTTTCTCGTCCGTCACGCAGAACTTCTCTCCCGTAGAGCAAAGAGATGAATCGATCGGCTGTTGATTGAGTGAACGAACCCAACACTTCTCTTCGATCCTCTGCCGAGTCTCGGAGAACATAACGCCGTACGGAAGAGTGTTCAGCGGAATTGCCTCGGACGGGCGCCACGGATTCCTCTCCATCTCGTCCAGATCGAAGCAGTGGGTGGCGTTGATGATCAGAAAGTGGTCGTACACGAACGATTTCTGCACGTTCTCCAGGTCCACAGCTCGCGGTCCTTGACGCCGCCCGTAGCTGAAAAAAGGCAAGGAAATTGATCGGAGGATGGCCGCTTGAAGACCGCATGCTGAAGAAGTTGTGGTCCTTCTCTCGCTGGCCGTTCTCGAGCAGAAAGTCGCGCCCTCGAACGGGCAGCACCTTCAGCGCGTGCTCCTCGAAGCCCGCTTGGACCATCGGGCGGGCGTCGCCGGCCGACTGCTCGAAGGTGGCTGAAAAGAAGCCGAGAATCCGTCGAGTGGTCGCCGAACTCACAATTGAGCATGAAGAAGTCGGTGGGTTGCTCGTAGCGCTCTTGATTCCGATACCAGAATTCGACGAACAAACGGAAGTCGCCGTCCCGGATCGGCTCGAAGCCTTCTTGGATTTCATCTAAACGAGCGAGTGAAGCGATTGAGAACGGCAAGGATCTCTTGCCGGCTTCCTTGAGTCCTTGAGCAAACGACCAGTGCAAAGGAAGCAACCACAAAATGAAGAAGAGGATCATGTTTCCCGACTGTTTCCGAGTGAACGTTGCATCGCTTTTGAATTGCTCCCATCGACGGATCACGAGTATTCTTTTGTTTCTGCTCGCCGTGATTCAAGAGCGGCTGTTTTGCAAAAAAAGTGACTAAATTTGGGGCCGATCGCGAGCGTTCTGCTTTCGGATTCATCGCCTCCACGACGGGGATGATCGTCGGGCTGTTTTTGTTCGCAAAAGAGTGACTTTTGTTCGCGGTTGCGGGCAGAAAAGAAAGTGCATGGGGTCGAAACATCGTGGAAACAATCAAAACAATCGATTCAGCAAGAGAACGATGAGTTCAAACACAACTCCTCCTTGTTCTTCTGACTCCCTCGTGCGTTTCTGGCCGCAGCAGGCCTCATCTGCAGGAACGAATTCAACGGTCAAGTCCATTGCAACGGTTTACTCAAAAGAAACGTTAGCGTGAAGAAGATGAGAACGTGAACAATGCAAAGGATCTCGTCGCGAACTCAATCGTCCTCGTCGGAGTCGACGACCATCCGGCGGCCGGTGGAGGCAGCGGGCGCGTCATCCTCTTCCAGCCGCTTCTCCTCTTCGGTTCGCATCGCTTCGATTGTGGCGATCTTCTTGCAGTCCTGAACACACGCTATTCAAACGAGAGCAGCAAACGGAAGAGCTCACAATGCAGCGGAAAAGGAGCGAGAGGATGGACATCATGTGAACACTTAACTCCTTCTCCATCCGATCGTAGCCGATTCGCGTCAACACTTGGGACATTTCGGGCAAGAGGGAACGAGCGACTCATCCGTTCCTTGGTCGACGGAGCGATCGACGGGGCCTGCAAGCACGGAAGAGTGAGAAAAAAGATGTGCGGACTCACCTCGGAAGAAATCGGCCCCTTCATACCGATTCGTCCTTCCTGCACTTCTTTCGGGTTTTTTTCGGTACGAATGAGAATTGGATGTAGCTTCTGCGTTGTGAAAGACAAGCACGGAAGTCTACTTGCAAAGCTGCAGTTCTCGCCTGTCCGCACTTCTCCAACGAGTGAGAGCCAATCCGAATGTCTTATGGAAAGAAGTCGGGTTTATTGCTTGTGCCCTAGGCTATTCGACAAAGTGGGGATGAGAATCAATAGCTGACGTAACAGGCTGCTCCCTGCATCGGTTGATAGCCGCGCACATACGCGAGGATCTCGCACTTGAACTCGAACTCGCCTGAAAGCCCAGCACTCAATCGATCAAACGAACGCTTCCACTTGCCCAACTGGAAGAGATTCACGGCTTGGCAGTCGCGTTGAAGACAAGCGGCTTTGCACTCGTCGATGTCCTGCAAACAAACACATCTTCCCTCTTTCTATTCGCTCTTGCACTCACTCGAACTTGGTTGATCTCGAAGATCTTCCCGCCGCGGCATTCCTGGTACTGGAGCAAGTGGAAGGGGCGGTTGTTCACGTACGTCAGCTGGGGCAACGCTAAAGTGCACGATGATTAGACGCCGAGTAATGAGTTTCGCTGCAAATTCCCTCGTTTGGCGAGCAAAAATTAACGAATTCGTCCAATCGAAAAGGTCGTCGGAATTCGCGAGTTTTCGGCATTTCGACGGCGAACTTTCGGGCCACGGGCGACCTTTCCGCTCCGCTTGATCACCGGCCGTACGTTCGCTTTGCGCACTCCCGCTTGACATCACTCGCTTCTTCCCGCTGGATGGAAGGCGGGTGTTTGTTTTGGCCCTCGACCTTCGGGGATTAGGGGAACCGAAAGGGTGGAAGATTCGTGGAAGTCCCATGGACTTTGACGATTTTAATTAACAGACGGGAATTCGCGCATCTTCACTCGCTTTTTGGCTTTTCGTCGAGCCCCGATCCCTCCCTTTTGGATGCCTACTGTACGTGAACTCTTTTCGTTTAAGTGGGACGTCAACGATCGATTGCTGGCGTGCGGGAAACCGCCACTCGAACGGGTGTTTTGGGCCGAAAAGGTCGCGAGCGCGGACGTCAACGGGATTTCTGATTAGCGGCACGCTTTCGAGAGCGCTTAAAGCAGGTTGACGGTTGATCTTCGAGCCTTTCCGCAAGCTGTTAGGAAAGCGGCAACGTCTTTCAACACTCCAAAATCAGGCGGTTCAAACTCACAAACGCAGGCAGCGACGAGTCCGATGAGGGCGATGAAGACGGCGGACGAGAGGCTCATTTTGGCGCAAAAGGAGAGTCTTGGTCGACTGCAAGAGCGGAAGTGGTCGGTGAAGTGGGGGAGAAGTCACTTACAAACTGGGTGGTTGCTCACGACTTTTATACGCGCCGATCATCCGTTCGCTCGTCCTCGTGAACGTGCCTTCTTTGAGGTCCGTTCGGGTTGTTTGCGGGATCGCGGGTATCCGCACGTAGCCGCGGGCTTTACGGTCGAGAAGCTAAACGGAAACAAGCGATCGTAAGGACGTTCTTTTGTCCCACGCGACGATTTGGGAACAACGCACGCGCGTAAGCAGCGGGCAAGCGATTCAGTTCGATTGTTCGCGATCCAAAGCGCCCGGTTTTATCACTCGTCGAACGTGACGCCCGTCGACGAACAAAAGCGGAACAGCGAGAGGCAAGCGAGGGAAAGGCGGTCGATCACCGATCGATCGGCCGGCTGTTCGCCCGCTCGAACGAAAGGGGCGGGCGGATCGAAGCGAAAGCGGGACGATCGTGTTCGCCATAACGAGCGGTCGATTGCGTAAGCAGTTGGAAATATGATGAGAGGATTAGAGTTGAAAATAAAAACAAGACCGCTCGCTTTGTTTTGAAAGCGAGTCTTCTCCTCGATCGTCAGGAACACACTGATCGATAGACTCCACAGTAATCAGCGAGTGTGAGCAAGCGATCATCAACCACCCGCCCACGTGCGGAGTACGTGAGGAACCGCAATCGTCGATGGTCCTCATTGTTTCGTGACCGCAATTGGGGAAAGCGGCCGCAATTGCACGTCTGACGGTCGCGGACAGAAGTCGGCGGTCGGCCGGCCGGCCGGTCGGTTAGGATTCTCCGTTACTCGCCGCTGTTGCCTCCGATTTGTTCGCAGCAGTGCGCGAAAGGAAGTTTGCATTTCGCACTCCGTTTCGTGTACACAAATCCCGCGCTGCTTCGTCATCGATCTCGTCGGCGGAATGTGCGCGCAGTTGGGCCCGCGGATTGACGAGCGGAACAAAACGAGCGGCCGGCGAGCTTCCGCCTGTCGAACGGGCACGTGATCCAAAAAACGGCTGAGCTCGCGAGTTCATTCGGTCGATCGGTGAGGATGAGTCACCCACCACACTTGTTTGCTTGTTCCCGCTCGCTCGTTCCCGTCGACGGGCCCAGCCGGCGGCGGAACTCGGCTTTAATCCCTGAACTCACTCAACTACCTTCCGAATGGAACGCAATCGAAAGCAATAACATGGCAGCGAAAAGCAATCGAACGATCTGATTTCTGGTCGTGAGCCCTCGGCTAAACTTTGGCGTTTGATGCGAGCAGCGGATTAATTACGCTTCAAACGAGTGAAATTGCCGTGATTATTGAAGTGCGAGGTTCATCCCGCTATTTGCGGGCGGAAATTAATCGACGGGCGTTTAATCCGCGCCGAAGAAGTCGGAGAATGCGGGCGTCGAGCGGGGGATCATCGAGCAAACGAAACGGCCGCTCTGCTCCTCCATTTCGCTCGGATTAAAAAACCGCTGCCCTCTCGCGGGCGTTTATCGCCGGATTTCATCTCTCCGTTTGGTCCGAACTCTCCGCTTCTTTCGTTAGGTTCGAGCAACCACCGCTTTGCAAGTACAACGCCTATTCGTTTCGCTTATTGCGTACCTCCTGCTTAATGGCTTTCGGGCACGAATCTCTTCACTAACCTGGCTTGCGTAACGAGTTGGTGCTGACATCTTTCTTGCCTTGGAACCTCTTTGACTTGAAAACGTCCTAATAATCTCGAAGTGTAGTCCGCTTTGTTCATTCGGACCCTTGTCGCTTAATCGCCGTCTATTCGCTAAAAACCAGCTACGAGCGGAAATTGCAGCTTGTTTTGCACAACCGGCGACAGACAGGCGTTCAAACAACCGGGATTAAGTTGGAGCGAAGGCAATGAACCTCGCAGATCTTTTGTGCATACCGTAAAGGACGAAGATCTCCGATTACTCAACGCGAAAATCGCCCGCCGGCCGGTAATCTCCTGCACTCACTCATCCACTCGGTCGGTAATCCACTGGCCGAGCGACCAGACTTTTCGTGAACAAACCTGACGTGATTCAAGACGAGCGGGATTATTCGACGGCCGGTTGTCACCCACAAATTGCTCAAAGATCGCTGGAGTGCACAACGGGGAGGATTCAAGTGCACGATCCCTCTTGTCGCCGGCCGTAAGGCTTCTTCTTCGAAGTGCAGGTGCAAGCCTCCTGTTTTCGGATCAACACTTTCGTTCCAGCAACACGGCGGACTTTCGGGGCACCGGCGGGCGGGATCGAAACCCGTCGACAGCCGCCCGCCTCCAAGCAGGAGAAGACGGCCGGTTGGCTACTCGGAATGAAGACCGTTTTTCGAATTTCCACCCGAAAACCTTCGGATTTCTTCGTTCTCGTCATTCGCACGCCCCAAACGTCCGCAACAGCCGTCGCCGAGTGGGGGGAACGGCGCCAAATCGAGAACATCCGCCCGTCCTCCACTTCTTTTCGTTTTGTTTCGGTGAAAAGAGCAACCTTGAAGTTGGTCCTTGATTTCCTTTCGGTTCTGTGGGCAGACGTCTTTGTACCGCCTTCACAGCGAACGGTGAGCTCCTGTCTACACAAACAAGCGAATGGAATCTGCGGAATGTCACGAGCTTCGGGTCGGCGTGACGTCCACAGTCGTTTGTTTTCGAATTCGAACGATTGGCCTCGTGCAAATTACGAGTGTGACGTCCGTTGCACTAGCAGGTGCCTTCGCTTCTTTCTTTGTCTCATTTCGGTTGTGTTCTCGCACACACCGGGGGATCCGTCCTCCACGAACGAACTACGGTACGCTCCTCCGTCTTCTTCGAACCGTTCGCGTGTTTGTGCTGGGGATTAGCGGCCGTTTAATCCGCCTGAGATGTTCAAAAACTAATGGGTTTTGGCCGAACATTCGCGGGTCGTGAACGTCCATTTTAATCAACGAATTAGCGGCGGCGCCGTGAAGGTCGCGGTCGTGGTCTCGTCCAAATCCATCGGAAGCAGGCGACCGCATCGGATGGCGAACTTTCGGATCGACCGGCCGTTCGGCCCGGGCGTCTTCAGATCGAAACGAAAGGCAGCGTGTTTGTTTTCCAACTCTTCTGTCTTCTTCTTGAGTTCGCCGAAGCAGACAGGCCGAGTGGCCATTAGATGGCCGTGCTCTCCTTTTTGTTGCAATGATTGGGTTCGTTTGAAGCGATGGGAAGGCGGAAATGTGTTGCAAATACGCAGAACACGGACGTCACACGTGTTCCACGTAGCGAAAGCGAGGGGACGAACGTCGTCGGATGGTCGTAGAAGGGACCTCCGAGAGGGCTTCAAATCAACAGTTCGATGCCTTCTCATTGTTCCCTGTTCTTCCGTGTGTTTGTGCGAACTTCCGTTTTCCGGGCGCAATGACGCGCGCGCCAAATTCCACCTGCTCGTCCTTTCGGTTTGCAGTCGGGCGCGGGACAAAGCCGAGTGTCGAGTTGATGGTGGAGCTCCTCGAATCAGCTGTTTGTTCACTTGCTTCCTTCCTGCCCGCTCTCCAACGATCACCAAGCGCGAAGCTTACGGTCGGGCGGGCGGAAAGTTCACCCAACCAACCCGGAACTTCTTTTCTATTCATTCCTCCTCCTTTTCGTTTGCCGCTCATGTTCGCCTGCTTGCAAATTACTTCCTTTTGTGGGGGATTAGTCAACAACAACGAGAGGGCGGCAGGGAAGGGCGCAAAGAAATGACTACCGAGCAGGGGGCGGAGTCGGGCGTTCGAATCGAAGAAGGAGGGAGCACGCGGGTCATCGGCATTCCTCCGCGTTGTTCGGGCCCACTCATTTGTTTTTGGGTTGATGGTTTCATCTCAAGGACATACCGTAGTCGAATGTCGAATTGTTTATACTCGTTGAAGATAGCGGTCGTTGCGTGCCGGTCATTTCGCTTTGGGCGCAATCCACCCGCTCGCTCGTGACCGGCGGCTCTTTTGGTCACTTTTTCCTTTCGGTCGGACACTCACACGAGAAGTTTCTTTCTCATTGCAATCCCCGCCGCCCATTCGGCTACGAGCGTTTAAAAGGCATTTTCTGTAATTCTGGACCACGCCAGTGCAAACTTTGGCACGTTTCAAAAACGACCCCTCGGTTTTTGCGCTCAATAGATTCGCTGGATCATGCTGAATCTAAAAATGCCCATTCAAACGCTCGCAACTGCCTTGGTTGTCAATTTACAGAACTCCAAACGCAAGAGGTCCAAATTTTGCCTTATCGGGTTCATCAAGAGGTGGTGTCGTTCTAACGAAGTTTCAGAATTAGTGACTATGATCTTCTTGTAGCTCTTGATCATGGCTTTCGAATGGTGTATTGTGCCGACCGACTGCAATGTCATCGAAAAAAGTTGTGCTCATAGGCGCGAGAAGTTCGTTTCCGCGAATTTCGCATTTTTTGCGTTCGAAGCCGTTTTTCTCAAATTTTTTGCCCTGATGACGAGGCAGCGGAAACTACCACGACATTCTACGGAACAAAACGGATATTTTGAGGTGCATCTCATTGCCCAAAGCCAGTCGAACCAGGAGAAACAATTGTTTGAAGGTGGAGGACCAGATTCGACTCAAAATCGAAACTTCCTCAAACATCGAAATGGTCGAGTGTAATCGTTATGTTGCGTGTTCTAACAACTAAAAAAGTACGTTTAAGCGCTTTTTGTGTTTATTCGATGCCAATTACAACGTTTCTGCCAAACATGGAACCGCAAGCAGTGCTTGGTGCATTTTTTGCGTTTTCTTTGTAAGACCTGCTTTAACGCTCGCCGAAATGGCATGAATGTCTTGCTGACAATTTGTTCATCTAATGATTGTTGCAAATCATCAGTTAGTTCTGCAACTGCTGCTCACTGCGGCCCAAAGTACAGTCGGAATAAGAGTATTTTCACATTTTTTGCTTGGCATTAACATTTTTATGGACAAACGCGAGCGTAATACAATCAGATTGGCTGTACAAACATAAAGAAACGAAAACCGCGCTGGTGAACTTCCCATCTCTGGTCTGTAGGCACGAAAAAGAATGAAAAATCCACTGCTCGAAGCCGGTGGTTTTCTCCATCCCACCGTTCTGATAACTACTGAAATTGATATCATATTCTTCACCTTGTTGAGCTCTGTACATTGATGTAATCTGCGAGTGCGTGCCGTTAAAAACGTGCATAAGACAGTGTACTTGAGCGGATTCGCCAAAAAAGGGATAGAATGGATCGCCACGCAAACCATTCGATCTACGCTGTGGCAGGAATACTTTGTAGAGTTTAGTGAGCGCTTCTTTCATCAAACTAGGCATAAAAGAGCTGCTTTACGAATTTTTGGAGAGACTTATGCTAGCAAAATAGCTGTAAAGTACATTGAAAGATCGTTTTCTGATACGTGCGCCTGGTATTCTTGACGTTTAAAGCAATGGAAGTGTAGAGTAAAAACCGGGCTACAATTTTGGTATGATGCTTGGCCGTTACAAATGCGTCGTTATCAAAACATCAAGCAAAACTCGAAAAACGGCGCTGATTTGGTCATCTCGACATCAGTCTCGCGAAGGAGGTCGAGCAGGTGTCAAAACAACTTTTATTTGTCCGAACACTCATTCGTAAACATTCCGGTCAAAACAAACACAATTTGAGTGGGCCATTTTGAAGTTTGAAGGGATTTCGATTTTGAGTCGATTTTGGTCCTCCACCTTCAAACATTTTTTTCTGCTGGTTCGACTGGGCTTGGACGGTGAGATGCCTCTTGTTCAACGCGCCTTGATCCGTAAAATAACATGTTGGCTTCCGTTGCCTCGTAATCAGTGTAATTTTTTCGAGAAAAACGGCTTTGAACGCAAAAAATAGGAATTTCAAAGGGACGATCTTCTCGCGCCTCACGCCACAGCTTGTTTCGATTACATTGCAGCCTGCAAGCAGTATACACCAGTCGAAAGCGGTGATCAAGAGCTACAAGAGGAGCACAATCACGGAATCTGAAACCTCGTTACAACGACACCACTTTCGATTGAACCCATTGGGGCAAAATCCGGACCTTTTGGGTACGGAGCCGTGTAAGTCGGCAACAAGGCCACTTACAGGCCTTAAAATGGGCATTTTTAAATTCAGCACAATTCAGAGAATCCATTAAAAACAAAAACCGAAGGGTCGTTTTTGAAACGTGCCACTCGGTGGTCCAGAGTTACAGAAAGTGCCTTTTAACGTGTGAATCGAACGTGTTCTTGGTCAAGGCGTCCAGCTCGTCTTAATGCAATTAGACGCCTGTCGGCCAACCCGAGCGGCCGGCATCTGTTCCTTCCAAAGGCGAACCCTCGGCGTAATTCGATTCTGTTCTGTTGGTTTGTTGTCGGCAAACACGCGCACATTTGAAGAGCGAAAAGAATAATCGAATGAGGTCGCGGCCACGTTTTCGTTGATTCCTTTCGTTCCCTCCACTTCTCGGTTGATATCATCGTGATTGTTTTGGACGAAAGATTGCTAATGAGGTAAACGGAGTTGTTTCTCGACCCTACTCGGCGTCTTCTGGATCGCTTCGTAAAAGCTTCCGCTTAACGCCAACTTGCCGGCGCTCCGCCCACCGGCCGGTTGACGTCGGGCGCGATCGGAGGTCAGCGCTGTGTTTTGCACCTGTTTTCCGCGGCCGCCTGTAAAGCGGAACTTCCGCTCTTCTCTTCCACCCCGAAGGGGAGATCAGCGGCCGCCTTCCGCCGGCGAGTGTTCGGCGGGACTTCCGAGAACGAGGACGATGTCCGCCCGCTCGGCTGCCGGTGTTTGGAGTGTGTTTAATTTCCGCCTTCTCATCCCCCGCCTTGCCGCCTGTTCGCTTCTGCCTGCTTATTGGATTCTGCGGGGCTTTCGACTCCTCTCGGCTCAATGGCCGGCGAGTCGCTGGGGAACGGCCGGGAGTTCTGCGCGAGAGATCGCTCGAAGCCGTGATTCTTGGCAACATTCGGTGGGTTGTTTGCGAGCGGCCGGAAGACCTCAATGAACAGCCAGCTTCTTCGTTCGATTCATTATCGCTCGCGTGTTTCGTGCTCGTTTCCTGTGCGAAATGGACGCCCAGTTGGGGCGGACGGCTGTTCGACGGCGAGTGTACCTGCCTGCAATCCGCTTGCTTTCAGCATTTCCATTTCTCCCCGCTTGCCCATGAGAAACGAGTGCTGGCGGCAGGAATCGGAGTGAACATTCAGCAGAAATCCGACCGCTCGGAGTCGAAATGGCCGCCGAACTGAACGACTCGCTCCTCTTCGAATCCTCCACCGCCATCGCGACCACCAACGCGCCGCTGCAGGGCGGCGACCACCCGTACATCATCTTCGGTTTGTGCCTTCCTTCTCTACATCACTTCATCGCTGTTTAGCGAGAGAAATCTACATCTGGCTGGTCCCCATCATGTGCACCGTCCTGCTGATCTCCGTGCTCGGGAACTGCCTGATCGTCCTCTCCGCTCCGTTCATGGGCCGCTCCATCGGGCCCTACCACCGCCTCTGCCTGTCGCTGGCCGCTGCGGACGCGTGGGCGGGCAGTCTGCTGATTACCGGTGAGTTCTGGGGCATTGATGAGCATCGGAGTTCTCCAAGAAGTTGGCAAAGCAAGCAGGTGGTCATCTAAGCAACGTTAGCTTTTCGGTGTTTGAATTGTGGAAAAGCGAGTGAGTAAGAAGCTAATTACGGTCGCTAATTAGGCGATCGGTCGCTCCACCAATGACGAACAAGGAGGCGGGCGGGCGGGCGGAAAGAAGGCGGATAATGGGATGAATTCCTTAGAAAAAGCAATAAGAGCAAGGACCAAAATAGCCACTCACTTGCGGGGTGTTCTTAATCTCCGCCAAAGAACGCTGCAGCTTAAGCCGGCCTATTCACGTCATTATAACGATCAATTACCGTATTTAAAAGGCACTTTCTGTAACTCTGGACCACCGAGTGGCACGTTTCAAAAACGACCCTTCGGTTTTTGTTTTTAATAGATTCTCTGAATTGTGGTGAATCTAAAAATGCCCATTTCAAGGCCTGCAAGTGGCCTTGTTGCCGACTTACAGGGCTCCGTGCCCAAAAAGTCCGGATTTTACCCCATCGGGTTCAATCGAAAGTGGTGTCGTTGTAACGAGGTTTCAGACTACGTGATTGTGCTCCTCTTGTAGTTCTTGATCAGAGCTTTCGACTGGTGTATACTGCTTGCAGGCTGCAATGTAACCGAAACAAGCTGTTGCGTGAGGCGCGAGAAGTTCGTTCCTTCGAAATTCCTATTTTATGCGTTCGAAGCCGTTTTTCTCGAAAAAATTACATTGATTACGAGGCAACGGAAGTCAGCATGTTATTCTACGGATCAAGGCGCGTCGAACAAGATGCATCTCACCGTCCAAGCCCAGTCGAACCAGGAGAAAAAAATGTTTTGAAGGTGGAGGACCAAAATCGACTTAAAATCGAAATCCCTTCAAACTTCAAAATGGCCCACTCAAATTGTGTTTGTTTTGACCGGAATGTTTACGAATGAGTGTTCGGACAAATAAAAGTTGTTTTGACACCTGCTCGACCTCCTTCGCGAGACTGATGTCGAGATGGCCAAATCAACGCCGTTTTTCGAGTTTTGCTTGATGTTTTGATAACGACGCATTTGTAACGGCCAAGCATCATACCAAAATTGTAGCCCGGTTTTTACTCTACACTTCCATTGCTTTAAACGTCAAGAATACCAGGCGCACGTATCAGAAAACGATCTTTCAATGTACTTTACAGCTATTTTGCTAGCATAAGTCTCTCCAAAAATTCGTAAAGCAGCTCTTTTATGCCTAGTTTGATGAAAGAAGCGCTCACTAAACTCTACAAAGTATTCCTGCCACAGCGTAGATCGAATGGTTTGCGTGGCGATCCATTCTATCCCTTTTTTGGCGAATCCGCTCAAGTTCAGTGTCTTATGCACGTTTTTAACGGCACGCACTCGAAGACTACATCAATGTACAGAGCTCAACAAGGTGAAAAATATGACATCAATTTCAGTAGTCATCAGAACGGTGGGATGGAGAAAACCACCGGCTTTGAGCAATGGATTTTTCGTTCTTTTTCGTGCCTACAGACTAAAAATGGGAAGTTCACCAGCGCGGTTTTCATCTCTTTATGTTTGTACGGCCGATCTGATTGTCTTACGCTCGAGTTTGTCCATAAACATGTTAATGCCAAGCAAAAAATGTGAAAATACTCTTATTCCGACTGTACTTTGGGCCGCAGTGAGCAGCAGTTGCAGAACTAACTGATGATTTGCAACAATCATTAGATGAACAAATTGTCAGCAAGACATTCATGCCATTTCGGCGAGCGTTAAAGCAGGTCTTACAAAGAAAACGCAAAAAATGCACCAAGCACTGCTTGCGGTTCCATTTTTGGCAGAAACGTTGTAATTGACATCGAATAAACACGGAAAGCGCTTAAAAGAACTTTTTCAGTTGTTAGAACACGCAACATAACGATTACACTCGACCATTTCGATGTTTGAGGAAGTTTCGATTTTGAGTCGAATCTGGTCCTCCACCTTCAAACAATTGTTTCTCCTGGTTCGACTGGCTTTGGGCAATGAGATGCACATCAAAATATCCGTTTTGTTCCGTAGGATGTCGTGGCAGTTTCCGCTGCCTCGTCATCAGGGCAAAATTTTTGAGAAAAACGGCTTCGAACGCAAAAAATAGGAATTTCGAAGGTGCGAACTTCTCGCGCCTCACGCCACAACTCTTTTGATTTCATTGCAACGGGCAAGCAACATACACCATTTTGAAGCCCTCACTAAGAGCTACAAGAGGATCACAGTCACGTAGGCTGAAACCTCGTTACAACGACACCACAGCCATTTGAATCCAAAGGTCCAAAATCTGGACCGTTTGGGTTCGGAGGCTTGTAACGCGGCAACAAAGCCCCTTGCTAACGTTCAAACGGGCATTTTTAAATTCAGCACGATCCAGAGCATCTATTAAAAACAAAAACCGAGAGATCATTTTTAAAACGTGCCAAAGTTTGCACTGGCGTGGTCCAAAATTACAGAAAATGCCTTTTAAGGTCTTGTCGTCAACAGCTACATGCCGGTAGTGATGCGCGTAC
>JAMPIO010000453.1:0-51263 GCA_024699865.1 Aphelenchoides fujianensis | reverse complement strand
GCGAGTGGAGTGTTCGGTTCGGGTACGAACGGGCGGCCGAATGCGCTCGTTCGAGGCCGCCCAACCCGCCGGACTGCCGCTCGGGTGGGCCGCCGGAATCTCCCGCACGGGCCGGAAGGCGGCCAACCGAAAAGAAACGACGAAAAAGGGCGCGCGCATTTTGGCCCGCGCCTTCCCGCATTTCTTCGGTTCTCCGCGAAGCTCGTGGCCGGCCGCGAAGCGCCTCGTTTGACCAAAAGAAGCGACGCCTCGCTGAAGGCCGCCTTTCGCGAGATGCCGAAAGAAGTGCCGCCTTTTCTCCACGATTTTTAATCTCGAAAGAACACCCGCACGGCCAATTGAAATGATCGTCTACCGGCTTCTATTCCTCTTCTACCTGCTAGTCTACTCTTCTTTGTTCCTTCTTCTGTCCACTCTGCTCCAAGAAGCAGCCGGGCGGGAGCTCGTCGATCGGCTGGAGACTCAAATCCGCGCGGACTTCGAATTCCATTCGCGCATCGATTTGGTCGAGAAAGGTGAGTTCTCTCCACTCCTCTCCTCACACTCGTCGTTCTGCAGGGACTGACCGAACACGTGCGGGGGCGACTGCGCACTCGCGAGGAGAACGTGGACGAGGAGACGACGAGCGGCGTCGTCGAGAAGCTCGTCGATTTCTTCGGCCGCAAGGTGGCCGCCCTCCAGCGGATTGTGGGCGCCGCCGAGCGCTCGACCGCCGACTTCGACGTGGACGCGCCGTTGGTCGAAGAGGAGGCGGATTGCGTCGCCCATCAGCAGGAAATGAACGCGACCGACCTCCGCAACCTGCCCGAAAACCCGACGGTCCGCTCGGGCGTCCACGTGGCCCTCGAGACCTTCCGTTGCGATCTGGACGTCGTCCGGGACTTCCGCTGGACGAAAGTCGTGGAGCGGCAGTTCGAGCAGAACGCCGAGAAGGACCCCGACCTGCTCCGCCAGTATGTTTCCACTTACAGCGGGCTGTCGCGCGTGCATCCACGTGAGCTCCTACCTTCGCCGTCATCTTCATTCATCCTCTCGTTCCTTCTTCAGCCTTCCGGTGGGCGTCTGAACCCGTCTCGGTCGACCTGTTCGACCCGCGACAACGCTCGTGGTTTGTGAGTGCGGAGACCGGCCCAAAGGACATCATCTTTCTTGTTGGACTAGTGAGTTGGATTATATTGCCATTAATCACTCCTTTCGTCTTTTAGTAGTGGAAGTGTGAAGGGCCAAACGCTCCATTTGATCAAAACGCAGGTAGGCAGATCGGTTTTGGACGGAGGAATTAAAGCCAGCTGCTTTCAGCTGGAACACATCCTCGTTCCTTTGAATCCGAACGACTATTTTTCGGCTGTTTGGTACAACTCGAAGGATTCCGTGAGCATTCCGGTTTCGTTTCCATCGTTCAACAGTCGTATTCAGCTGCTCGTTGGCTGCATGTCCGAAGGTTTTATGCTTCAAGCGACCACTCGAAACAAGAAGCTCTTCCAAGAGTACTTGAGCAAAGTGGAGGCCCAAGAACAGGCGAACTTGCCGCCCGCCCTCAACTCGACGCTCTCACTCTTCCTTCGAGCGATGAGTACGCGGAAGCCCGCCGGTTGAACCAAACGTCCGGGGGCCACAAACTCGTGATGCTGTTCACTGATGGAGTCGAGTTCTGGCCCACGCAAGTGGTCCACGAGTTCAAAGAAAACACACCCGACACAACGGTGAGTTCCCGCTTTCGCTTGAAGCAACAATCGGAGTGTTGAAGGTGCGCGTGTTCTCCTACTCGATGGGCTACGGGACGGGCGACATTCCCCGCCATCAAGTGGACGGCCTGCGAGCTGGGCGGCGCGTACACGAAGGCGGAGACGATCGCCGACGTTCGCCGCGAGTCCCGCGCCTACCTCAAACGGCTGACGGAGCCCGTCGCCCGTGGCCTCCAAAAGCGGAAGCCGGCCGACCGCCCGACTACCTTCTCCTTCCCGTACGCCGACACGCAGGCCGAAGGCGCCGTCCTCACGATGAGCGCGCCCGTGATCAACCGAATGGCCGAACCGATCGAAAACACGACCATCCCTCCTGTTCGCCCGTTTGCGGGAGTGGCAGGCCGTGGACGTCTCGCTGGAGAAACTGCGTTCACTCCTGCCAAACAACGAGCAGCTTCACGCCTTCTTGATCGACAACAACGGGATCGTCTTCTCGCATCCCCGAACTCAAGCTGCCGCCCCGCGAAGTGAACATGGTCCGCCGGACGGCCTGCCACGACGTGAACCGAAAGCATCGAACGGGCAAAACGCGTGCAGTTCGGGCCGGCCGACTCGCAGAATTCGCGCCCGAATGGGGCTCATCGACTCCATTCCGACGTTGGACCTCCTGGAGCTCGAGAGTGCCGTCACGCCGAAGTTCTCCTCGTTTCGGGATGCGGCCGTCCGGGGCAACTGCAAGACGCCGATCGTCGACGGGAATCGGGAGTATCGCTGCGCCCGAGTGACCGGAACGCCCCTCACCGTCGGCTTCGTGATCAACCGGAAGCGGCGAGTGCTGGAGCTGGATCGCCGGGTAGAGCGGCTCCAGTTCGAAGAGAATCGAGCGGTGGGCGATTGGCCCAACGGTCCCGCTTTGTGCTCCGAATTCCTGAGTGCCAAACGAGGAGTTGGATCGCTTCGAGTCGCTGCTCGACCTGGCCGAGAAGAAGGCGGATTGCCTGCCTGAACGGGCGGCCCAAATGCTCCCCACCTTTCGCTCAGGCGGTGCAGGAGTGGCGGTCCGCGTGGACGCCGCCGGACGAGAACGCGACCCTCAACTCGTGTCCCCGCCCCGCCGACTTCAAAGACGCCCACCGCTCGTCGTTCGTCGAGTTCGCCCCGGGGGTCGTCAGTTTCTTCCCCACTTGGTGAGCGGCAAGAGGTGGCTTCCGTTGTTCAATCCTCTGCTTTCAGCGAATTCGACGGCGTTCGCGCCTTCTTCGGCAATCAACCGCAGCTCTTCGAGATCTCTTCCGACGAGAAGGCCGCCCACTTGGACGTGGAGGTGAATCCCGACCGCCACCACCTGCTGACCGTCCACCGCGGGCTGGTCGACTCGACGACCGGCCGGCTGATCGCGCGGGCGGGCGTCCAATGGAGTGCGGAGTACGCGGCCGCTTTGTGGAAGGAAGGGGGCGGAACGGGACGAGCGGCAGAAGATTTGCGGAGGGGTTCGTCCATTCCGAAGAGAACACACCAATTCCTTTTGTTCAGCCCTCCACCGACTGCTTTCTGTTGAGTGCGGACGTGTTCGTGGTGGCGAGTTCGAACGAGCAGCCGCCCACCCACCTGTCGGCCCTTGACCCCGCCCTCTTCGAAGCACTCATGAACAAGAGCGTGATCAAACGAAAGTTCACTTCCATCGACTACCAGGCAGCGTGCCCGATCGTCGTCCCCCGCTTCTCGCCCAATCCGAACCAACCGACGAGCGACTCGCCCCGCCCGTCCACTTCTTTCCAGCTGCCGAAGAAGATCGTCCAACTGGCGTACTCGTGGTTCACGTAGGCGATGCGTTGATGACAGCAATCGAGTGCCCGTTCAGCTTCGATCTCTTCCCTCTTCTGCCCACCGAGAGCAAGGTGTTCTACACGGAGGGCGAGTGTCACTTCAAGGTTTCGCCCACAGTCGAGCGCTGCGTCCTCGCTCAGGCCTCCTACCGAGTGGCCGTGGCGAAGCCGACGACCGTCCGCGTGTCCCGTCCACTCGGACTGCTTCCGAAGTGCAACCGTCATTCCGGGCACCGACCGCCTTTTGAGTCTTCTCATCCTCGAGGGGGAGTGCAAGAAGAAGAAAGAAGGTGCGGAGTGCCCAAGAGAAGACGCCCGTCCGAGAGTTCAACTTCAAACCGACCAGAAGTGGGTGGACGGAAGTGGTCAGATGGTGTCCATCCTTTACCCTTTCAGTCCCCGACTGCTCGCTGATCAAACGACGCCCTCGACTGATCAATCCAACGCCCTACGAGGTGGACGAACCGCAGCGAAACGAAACCGAGTGCTCCTCCTCTTCCAGCAGCGGCCTTCAAACGAGTGCATTTGTCCTCCTCTTCGTGCTGATCCGATCTCTCCTCTAAACGTGTACTCTTCGTGCAATAAACAACGATTGATTGTGGGTAGAGAATCGAGTGTGTTGGTCGGCGGTTTGCGCAAGAGTCCAGCGTTGTGCGGGCAGCGGAGGGCGCGCAGGCGGGGGTCTCATGAAAGAGAAGAGCCCTCGCTCAGCCGCCCGTTTCTTCGACTTTCGGGCAGGGGGGTGCGTCCGCACACGTCACGCGGGGCGCTTTTTCCGAATTTTCTCCTCTCAATTCCTGTTGTTTTCATGATTTTGATGACTGCAAAAATGAAGCCGAAGATGCGGATGGACATCCGACGAGCGCTGATGTTTCAAGCATTGGGCGGTCCATTTGGTTACAACCACTTGCCGAATGGTCCCAATTATTTGCGGGAACGCGCGGCCCTTCGTCTCCGCACACCTTCGGATGTTCTTCTGCTGCCGTTCGTTCTCGACCGCCTTCTTCACGCCGAGCGAAAAAGATGCGATGCCCAAAGAACGGGCCAATCCGGACATTGCGATCGCCACGTCCCCGTACTTGTTTTCGGCATCGTTTCAACTGCAGCTTGGCAGAAACAATTTGCGAGGGGAATCAGCGAGTCTTCTCATACGATTGGCGAAGGCAGACATTCAGCGAGTTCGTCTGCACATCAGCTGCCCACAAGTCGTGAACTTCGACGTTCTTCGCACGATGGCGTTTCGTCTGTCCACCGTCAATCGTAAGCATCAGAAACGTCCGATGTTCAATCGAATATTCAGAGTTGCATCAGTTGAAGTTCGTCGAAGTTGGGCTATGCAGAGATGGCAAAGCCGCCTGGATGCTCCACCTTCTTCGGGACTTCCTTCCGCCGACCATCTCTGAATTCCGCTCCAAGAGTCACCACGACTTCCTTCTTTTTCGTGCAGAAGAAGCGTCTCGCGGTCGATTGACAAAGTGGTCACTTGGGCACCCGAACCGCAATGCAAGCACTACCGAGCAATTGTATAGTGGAGTAACAGATGTTTTTTAGACCTCGGTCCTCTCTTTCGATCGCGAACTCGTGTCGTTGTTGCTCAAGAGTGCATCGCAAGCACTGCAGCCAACGGACCGTGAGTTTTAGAAGCATCGAGGCGAGTACACGTGCTTTCTAAGCTTTGAATTAAACGAACACGTGGAACGAGTGGTCATCCGCGTTAACTTCGAGCCGGACCCATTCTATCCCTTCGATCCGATTTCCAATCCTTCGGTCTACGAACAGGAAGAACGCGAATTCCACACCGCAGTCCGAAACTTGCGCTCGCTGAACGACAAGTTCGTTCTTCACGTTCGTTGCGGTTACGCGCAATACGAGGACTTTGCGGTGGGTTCCTTTCGGCGTCCTAAAGCAGCTGGATTTTAGGGCAAATGGAAGCCTTTCACGGCAGAGCTGTCTTCTTTGGTCGCTTCCTCCGAACGGCTCGCAAAGACCGCAAAGGACGCGGGCCATTCAAATGTGCAGCTTTCCGTGACGATCATGATGCCGAATCGCAGAAAGAAGCCGGTATGTTCGCACGATTGAATGATGTTTACTCTGTGCTTTTGGATCGATCACCAACAACTGCGGGCGGCTGCCGCGTTGTTCTTCGCTGCGAAGACGAACTTCACGTACAAAAGCGCGCCCTTCGATGCCGATCTGGTCGCCGAACTCACGTACGGAATCGGACAGTACGTGGATATTTGGGACCCGCCGATCGGATGGAATTGATTTGAACTTCGTTTTTGTCGAATGTTGGATGCCTTAAACTTATCTTCGTTTCGAGTGAAGTGTGCAGACGGCAGATGAAAACGCAACAGCGGATAGTGCCGAAACAGCGAAGGAAAAGAAGCTTCTATGGAGGTACTTCTTGTTATCTAACTGAACGGTTGATCACTTGTATTTCCAATACATTTCCTCGACCTTCACGCTGAAAAGGGCCGCAGAAGGGCGGCGAGCGGGTCGTCCGGCTCGGCGGAACTCGCCGACGGGAAGCTCCACTCGACGGACAGCGCGCTCTCGGCCGTTCGAAGCGACTCGTCCGGCTTCTCGGCCGACAGGAAGGGGTGCTCCAGGAGATCGCGGGCTTCCGGTCGCTGAACGAAAGAGTGGGCGAGTGAAAAGAAGAACTCACATCCAGTGGATTCCAAACGAGGCAGTCGGCGACGAATCGCTTCAGTTCGGGCGAGAAGTCGCCTTCGAGGCGGGGCGGCGGGCTGGCGGCCACGAGTTCGAGCACGCGGGCGGGCGGGAGTCCCGAGTAGGGCGGCAGGCCGACAGCCAACTCGATCGCCGCGATCCCCGCGCTCCACACGTCGGCGTTCGTCGAGTAGCGGGCGCCGGCGATCATCTCGGGGCTGCAACGAATGAAGAAGTGGGAGAGAAGAGGAAGGAGCCCTCACGCCATCCAACACGGACTGCCGGCCATCCCCGCGCACTTCCGATCGAGCGCGTCCATTTCGGCGGCCTCCCCGAAGTCGCCCAACTTCGCCGTGTGGCCGGCGAGGAGGACGTTCGCCGCCTTCACGTCCCGATGCACGATCCCGCTCTCCCGCAGGTAGTCGAGGGCGCGGAGGACGTCGCGCAGGATCTCGCGGATGGCCGCTTCGGAGAGCGCCGCCCGCTGTCGCCGCTCCAGCGCCGAGCCGCCGTCCACGAACTCCAGCACGATCCAGACGGCGGAGTCCTGCAAGCGGGAAGAAGCGAATGGAATTGGGTCTCCCGTCCACTGACCTTCAGGAACGCCCCAAAGTAGGCGACAATGTGCGGCGAGCGGCACTTCGCGAGGACGCCCGTTTCTCTCCGCAGAGCGTTGATCTCGTCCTCCGACCGCTCCAAGTCGACCACCTTCACCGCGAACTCCCGGCCGTCTCGCTCGTCTTTCGCCCGGAAAACGGAGCCGAACGCCCCGCGGCCGACGAGAGCGACCAGCGAGTAGTCGGCCGACGGGTCTTCTGCCTGAACGGACGGATGGATTGATGGGGAAGGACTGACCGTTCGCTTCTCCGCGATTGCCAACATCGAAACGAGCGGCCGGTCAAAATGGGAAGAAAGAATGCGAATGAATCCTTGTTATTGCTGTCAGTTTATCTGCGAAGCATGTTTGATCTGTTGTTGTCGTGTATCTTGCGAGTGATGCAGCAACTCTCGAGTTGTTCTTCCGTTTCGATCACACCCACACTTGACTTCAATCAAAGCAGTCAATGGGGACTGTAGCTCTGCCTCCGAATGGGCTCCCGGCACGCTTCTTTCACAGGCGCTCCCCGCTTGGCGTTTCGTGTCACGTGGAACGCGGGAGTGAATTTTGGGCAAAGTTTGAGGATTCTCGCCCGAATTCGCAATGGGATTGACGAAAGATTATCTTCGGTTCGTGTACGGCGGCCGGTGCAATCTGGTCGGGCAGAATGGGGCCGTCCAGTCGGTGGACAAGGTCTCGTGTGCGGTCTCCGCCTGCGAGTCGGTGGTCGTCTTCAACATGCGGACGCTGGAGAAAGTGAGTTCTCTCATTCCTTTCCCTGTTTATTCGTTCGTTCAGACGGCGGAGATCAACCGCGAGGGCGTCGAGGTGACCGCCTTTCGCTTCAGCGACGACCGCAAGCTGCTGGCCATCGGCTACGCGGACGGCGAAGTGCACCTCCATCGGCGCAATCGGAATTGTTCGTTCTTCTTTCCATTTGCCAGGAGATTCCTCCTTCTTGCAGCCTACAACGAGGAACACGCGGTCTTCTCGGGCCATCGGACGGGCGTCAACTGCCTCGCGTTCAGCAACGACGGCCTCACGCTCGCCTCGGGCGGCAAGGACTCCGTGATCGTCCTGTGGGACGTCGTGAGCGAGTCGGGCCTCTTCCGACTGGGCGGCCACAAGAGCACGATCACGCAGCTCCAGTTCACACTCGACGACAAGCACTTGATTTCGAGGCAGGTCCTCTCCTTCCTTTCCTACACTCACCGCTTCCGTTCAGCTCGAAGGACCACCAGCTGAAGTTCTGGGAGATGGGCAGCCAGTCGTGTTTCTACACGCTCTCCGAGAGCATGTCCGAGGTCTACGGCTTTTCGCTGCTCAAAGGCGACCGGCTGCTGGTGGTCGGGACGGCGAACGCCGAGCTCGACGTCTACGAGCTGAGCTGGACGAGCGACTTCGATCGGCTCGAGCTGAACGACGAGGAAGACGAGCAGCCCGCCCTGAAGAAGAAGCCGCTGGTCGGGACCGAGCAATTCGAAGAGGAGAACGCCCAAGGAAATGTGAGAGGACGTTCTCGTTTGCCCGCATCCTTCCTTTCGTTGTTTAGGAGATCATGAGCTGCAAACGGCGGGGCGTCCTCACGCGGCACGCCAAAGGACGCGCCCTCCAGCTGACCGCCTCCAGCGATGAGTCCCTCCTCTGCTGCGTGGTACGTTCTTTTCATCTAACAGTCATCAAACGGGAGTTTAGGGAAGCGACTCAACGGTGGACGTGTTCCGCGTGTACTCGGACGAAGAGGCGCAGAAGCGACTGCGGAAGAAGGTCCACAAGTTCCGGAAGACCGCGGAAGCCGTCGAGTTCGTCTTCTGCTCTTCCTTCAATCTACTTTCGGTTGATTGCAGTGGAGAAGAGTTGACGTTCGAGTCGGACATCGCGCGCGACGTCTCGCTCCTGATCGCTCGAATCGGAGGCGTCGAGTTGAGTTCGAAGGTCAAGTGGATCGACCTGTTCGCTCAAGTGCGGGAGAGCGGAACGAGGAAGCAGTACCGAGTGCGTTCCTTCTTCTCTTTCGTTCTTTCATCCCTCACCTTCAGATGTACTCGCTGCTGAAGACGAACACCGTCCAGGGAGTTCTGATCGACGTGGACACAAAGGCGAACACCCTCACGAGCACGCCGGTCGTCGATTTGGATCACGTACGTTCACCTTCCTATTCCTTCTATCCTCTCGTTTGTTTGCAGCGAGGCCACCGGACGGACGTTCGCTCGTTGAGCGTGACGGCGAACGACGCCGCCGTCTTGTCGTGTGCGAGCGAGTCGGCCATCCTTTGGGACCTCCGCACTTTGATGCCGCTCAATCGATTTGCGGACGAAAAGGTCAAGGACATGATTTCGTCGGTGTTCGTGCCCGGCGACAAGCAGTTCGTCGTCGGAACAAAAGTGGGTTTCTTTTCATCGGATTCAATTCCCTGCTGCGTGTCCAGAGCGGCGCCCTGCACGTGTTCGACGTGCCCACGTGCGAACTGATTCACTCGACGACCGACGCCCACGCGGGCGCCATTTGGCAGATTCTCGCCCTGCCCGACGGAGTGAGCACTCCTTTCTCTTGCCCCCTTTCACGCCGTTGTTTTTAGGGAGGATTCGTGACCTGCAGTTCGGACAAAAAGGCGAAATTCTGGCGCTTCCAGACGGTCAGCAGCTCGAAAGGGTTCGTTCTTCGTTTAGATCGAACAAACTTCTTCCTTCTTGCAGCCGCCGGCTGACCTTCCGCGAGGACCGGCAGATCGAGCTGCCCGACGAGGCGCTCTGCATGGCGATCAGCCCGAACGGGAAGCTGATCGCCTTCGGACTGCTCGACAACACCGCGCGCGTCTACTACCTGAACTCGCTAAAGTTCTTCCTCTCGCTCTACGGCCACTCGCTGCCCGTCACGTGCGTGGACATCGGGCCCGACAGCAAGCTGATCGCCACCGGCTCCGTGGACAAGACGGTCAAGATTTGGGGCCTCGACTTCGGCGACTGCCATCGCTCGCTGTTCGCCCACGACGACGTGTGAGTGGCCACCCCTTCCTCTCGTTCCCTCAACTCTCTTCTCGTTTGAGTGTGTCCTGCGTCAAGTTCAACACCGATCTCGAGGAGCAGCTGCTGTGGTCGGCGGGCAAGGACGCGAAGATCAAACAGTGGAACGCGAAGAAGTTCGACCAAATCCAAGTGCTCAACGGGCACTTCGCTGAGATCCGTGCCCTCCAGAGCACTTCGTTTGGCAACACACTCGTGAGTTCCTTCGATCACTCCTCACTTCCAACCAATCGTGCTGCAGATCTCCGCCTCGCACGACAAGTCCATTCGACTGTGGGAGCAGTCGGAGGAGATCATCGTGGTGGAAGAGGAGCGAGAGCAGGAGCTCGAAAGGAGGACTTCCAGAAGATCGTCGATGCAGAGGACATTGTGAGCTCTCCTTTTCCCTTTCAGTCGATCCTCTTGTTCTTGCAGGTGCCCGGCGAGAATCCGGAGGACGAGATCGGGATGGCGGCGAAGAAGAACGTGAGCTCCGTGAAGGGCGCCGAGTCCATCCTCGAGGCGCTCGAGATCTACCGGACGGAGAGCGCGTTGTTGGCCGAAGACCCGAAGGTTCGTCCACCCACTTGTTTGTTCTTCCAACCGCCTTCTTTCAGCACAAACTCCATCCGATGGTCGCCGCCTTCAACTCGTCGTCCCTGCACCACTTCGTGCTCGACGTGATCCACCGCGTGAATTCCGCCCACTTGGAGCGGAGTTTGCTGCTCGTCCCCTTCGACTACGTGATCGATGTCCTCAACTGTGTCTCCACGTGCGTGGAGCAGAACTACAAGCTGGAGTTGGGCTCGAGAGTCGCCATCTTCCTGCTGAAGTGAACACTCCCCGGGAAGACTCCTCTGCAATCCGCTTCTTCAGGACGAACTTGAACCAACTGATCGGCCAGCGGGAGCTCCTTCCGCTCATCAAGAACCTTCAGCGGATTCTCCCGTCCAAAGCGAAGACTTCTTTGGTTCGTTCTCCCGTTTCCACTTGTCACTCCTCACTGCTCCCCGTTCAGGACCGCGTGAACTTCAACCTGGCCGCCCTCCGCACGCACAAGCTGGAGGTGGAGGAGCGGGATCAAGTGAAGCTGTTCCGCCTGCAGAAAAGCGGCAAGAAGAAGCCGAAGACCAAGAAGAGCCGCAGTGTCGCCATCGTGAAGCCGCTGAACGTTTAGACTTCTTTTCATTGTTGAGTTCGTTGTTATTCCTTCGAGTTGTTTCGTTCATTGTTGTCGTTAATAAAGGAATCTGCCGTTAGAACGAGTTGTTCTGCATGTGTGAGTTACAACGAATTCCATGTTCCGCAGAAGGACATCGTGTTTCGGGAGCAAACAAACAGAAAGCGGAAGAAAGCGAGAGAAACGGCGGCCAGTGGACGGATTTTCCCGCTCGCTCCGCTTTTGGCAGCGGCCGCTTTCGGACGGCTTTTCCGAGGGCTTCCCGAAATGCCACGAGCGTCGCCCGCCCGCGCGCTTCTCGCCGCCCGCAAAGGACTTTTGATACTTTTCTCCACCAATCTATCATCTCGCTTCTTGTTCATAATGTTGCTTCTTTCGGCGGGTCGCCAGACGTGCGCGATTGAAACAATCGGTGGCCGCTTTGATCCCCGTGCAAGTTCAGGCGAACAGGTGCACGGAGGGGGCCTTGAAAGGAGTGTAAACGGGAGATGCCCAATTGTTGTGGCGACGGCGTTCGGAGTGCCCGGATGTTTCCGCCGGCCGTGCAGCGTGAGTGTTCGGGGGGCGTCGACATGGTCGGCAGGAGGATTTCGTTCGTCCACCGCGGCCAGCGACACCGAGAGCGGCAGCAAATCGAACGCCAAGAGCAAAGTGGTCAAAGTTTGAGCCCAACAATGAATGTGCTCTGCTCAATTCTCTCGACCCCCCTCCCTTCTATCTCTTTATGCACAAACAAACACCCGCCTCTTTTCTTCCACTTCCAAATGGCCGGTTTTCGGCCCAAGGGTTTGCGGATAAACGAGCCGAAAAGAAAGGAACACACCGTTTATCGATCGATTGAACACAAATTAGAACAGATGCGCGGTCGGGAGTAGACATCTAAGGTTGGAACAAATACGAAGGAATCATTCGACTATCGAGGGATTCGGATCACAGCCGGTGCTTCGGCTCGGCGGTCACGACAGGGCGGCGTAGACGATCTGCCCGTAGGCCGAGGGGGCGTCCGCATTACCGGTCTTCTGCGACTCCTCCTTCGTGCCGCTGGTTCCGTGGCCTGCAAGCAAGAGGGGATGAGCGAGTGACAAGCGGGCGGAACTAACTCGACTCGTCCGCCTTGGCGTGCACGATCAGCGAGTGGCCGATGACGGTCGCATCTCCGCTGCAAACGAGAGAGCGGTGAGGAGGAAGTGGAGAAGTGGGAAACGAACTTCAAAGTGATGAGCTCGTCCGTGAACTTGAATTTGCACGAGCCGTCGCTCTCGACCTTCACGTTGCCGAGATCCCCGACCTGCAATCGAAGGGTGGATTGAAGAAAGAAGGCGGTCGGGCGCTCACCTTGGGCCCGCCGTGCGCCTTGTCGAACGGGCAGGCGTTTGTGTGGTGGCCGTCTTGATGCACGTGGAAGCCGTGCAGGCCGGGCGTGAGGCCGAAGATCTCGCCCTCCACCTTCACCGGACCGCCTTGTTTCTCCTGCACATTCGATTAGAAGCAGATGACGAAGTAGAGGACTCACTTGGGTGAACCAAACGGCGCCCGTCGTCCCGTCGCCCTCCAGGATCGCGACCGCGTTGGCCGCCGACGTGGTGGTAGTGCTGGCGGGAGCGGTCGAAGAGGCCGGCTGCTCGGACTTCGCGCCCTCCTCCGTCTTCGGCCCGACCGGCACGTCCACGCGCTCCTGCAAACAAGTGGGGATGAAGAGATGGAATCGAGGGAAATGCCGAGTTGCTCACCTTCTGCTTCGCGTCCAGTTGGGCCTTCAGCTTGACATTCCAAAACTAAAAACATCCCTGGTCGAAGAATTGGAGGATAGAACTCACCAGCTTGAACAGGTCGAGGCCCAATTGCTTGCAGCGCTCGTGCGCGGCGTAGTGGGTCGTCACTTTGCTCAACTCGACCGAAGACGAGCACTTGCGGCAGGGGAGCTTGGGGTCTTCTTCTGCGGACTCCAGACGGACGGCTTCGATCTTCTCAATCCAGCTTTTCGAGTCCACCTGAACGGAGAGATGCACGAGAGAACGGAAGGAAGGACGAACCTTGATCTCCGCCCGCGTGTTGCCGCTCTCCTTCAGCAGCGACGGCCACCAGTCGAACTCGCCTTTGGAGAGCCCGAGCTCGATGTAGGACTTGGTCTTCGCGACGAGCGTGCAGCCCGTCAGGCGGCCGTGCAGGTCGACGTCCAGCGCGTACGGGGCCTCTTCGTTCTTGCCCTTGAAGACGAGGTGGTTGCCCTCGATCTTCAAGCGCTCCAGCGTGCAGTCGGAGACCTCCAGCTTGATGGTCACCGTCTTCGTTCGCTGGGACCAGAGGATCAGCGGGATCCGAGTGGGGGTCGACATTCTGGGCGAATTTGAGCTGAAATCAGGGCGAAAGTGAGAAGGTGGAAGGAGTGTGGAGGGGATGAACGAAAGGACTCGCGAAACAAATCGAGACTTCCGGCATTTTGGACCCCAAGTTGCAAGGAGGAATAAAAGCGACCAAATTCCCCGCATGTCCGCTTCTGCTGCGTGATTGACGGGAACAACGATAATAAGGGAAGGGTGGAGGACGCCCACGTACACCGACGGGAACTTTCGGTTTCTTTCGACCCGAAAGTGAGGAGAAAATTCGCGAAGAGCGGCCATTCGGACGACGCCGCTCGCCCGACTGCCGGCCGGCCGGCGGATTGCGGTGGGGCGGGCGGCCGCCGCCATCCGCTCGGGACCCGCCGCTCAATTCGAATTGTTTCAAGGGCGCCATCTGATCGCCCTTGGACGGACGACTTTCGCCTGCAGAGTACAAAGCCTCCTTCTCCGTTTTTCCACACATTCCCCGACCCCAAACTCATTTAAGCGACCTTCAAGGAGCAGCAGAGTAAGCGAATAATTGAGATAAGAAGGCCAACACGCCGACCGTCGTGATCAGGAAGGCCGACCGACTCCAACCGGCGAGCATTCGGGACAGAAGTTTGCGCGCGCTCTCGGTCTCATCGGGCGTTAATACAACGGTTTCGGCCCACAGAAAGCCGAGCAGCAGCCACGAGCCGCCGGCCGCCACCTCGTCAACGTCGAGCGGAATTTCCAGGGCTAGAGGGCATGTGCCAACGTCCAACAGAACGGCCGTAAGATGAGAATTATCGAGTTTATTCTTCGACGATTGCGAGTGACGATCGGGAGTCCTTGAGCACGTAACACAAATGATAACAAAAACAACCAACAAATAGGAGGAAAACAATCACCGAAACAGTGGCAACAAAACGCGTTAATTTACGAAACAAACGACGAGATGCGGAGGGCGGAGGCGGAAGCTGGCGGAAGGAGGCCACTCGGTTCGGGGAGAGGAGGGCGGCGGTCGGCCGGTCGCTTCGAAGCCGGAGGCCATCGCTGGAGGGGACGAAGCGGGCGATCCGTCGACCGGCGTGGAGCACGCGGCGAACCGCGAGAACATCGGGCGCGGCCATTGCGGCTGGGATACTCGCAATTCGAAGGGTTTCTGAATAAACGAAATGGATTGATTCGACGGAAAGAGGGCTTACCACAGGGTTCGTCGTGGCCTTCTTGAGCTGAACGGATTGCCCGTCTGCTCGGAGGAAGGAAGTGAAGAAATCGATCGGCTGCTTGTCCCGGCCGCTCAGCGAGAGACCGTCGAGGCGGAAGCTGAGCTCGCTGAAGGGCGTCAACTCGCGCGCGGGTGTTCGCTTCTTCTCGCGCTCCCCGTTCAGGTCGGGGAGCTGGACGGCTGTCGTCGAGGTCTTCGTCCAACCACTCCGCGTAGTCCGTGGCCTCGCGGCCGGGCGGCAGGATGGGCGAGAGGTCGGGCGTCTGTTCGTGGGCGAAGGGGGACTCGGTGGTTCGAAATCGAAGCGCTCCGTTCTGGCGGACGGCGGGCGTTGCGCTCCTTCGACTTCTCCACTCGTCCATTTGCTTCCGCTTCGGCTCGAACGGGCGTCGCTCGTCGTAGATGAGGGCGAGGAGGGTGCAGCCGCTGGCCAGTAGGCGGTAGAAGAGGGCCTGCTCGGAGGAGGACGGGCCGAAGAAGCACGTGAACAGGAAGAACAGCCAGCCGATCAGCGGGACCTTGGACTCTTCTTTCTGAAGTCAACAATCGATTGAAAGAGACGATCAAAGCTGCTCACCTCCAGCCGAGAAGCGAAGTGCCCGCACAGCCCCAGAAAGATCAGGAAAGGCGTGCTCCACTCGACCACGTCGGCCGTGAGCTCGACCGCCGTCCACGGGAGCACGGCGTGGAGGTCGACGGGCAGCGAGGAGTGCCGAACGGAGTAGTGGAGGTGCGAGAAGGAAGAGCAGGCCCGAGACGAACCACTCCAGCCGGCTGCCCGCCGTCCCGCACGCCCGCCTCCACGAGCTCCAGCGTTCATCGCGCAGACGGGCGGCCTTCCCTCCGGTCATCGGGCACGCGCATCGAACGGGGCCTGAAGTCAACGGCGGAATGCGCACACAAAAAAGAGTTACAATGGAGGTATGTGAATTCGCTTTCAACAATCATCAACGAGCGTTCCAGCAGCAAGAAGTGGACGGGGTTTATTTCATTTAGCTTATTTACAGAAATCGAATAGAAATCTTGGCGCTGCAATCAGACACGAGTTGAGCAAACGAGTAGGGGTGGCGAGCGAGACGGGGGCTTCACTTCGAGTCCAGCTTCTGCAACGACCTTCTTCATCAATCGACCGGTCAAAAGAAGAACAAACCTCGAAGTGACGGCGAGCATTCCGGATGTTCATGATCGTCGCAGTGGAGGAGACCTTGCCGTCTGGCAGGATCACCATAATGAACGTGTTGTTTGTGAAGGTGTCGATGAAGGCGGAAAAGTTTGTGTTGCGGATCTCGATGCTCTCGAACTGCGATCCCATTCGACTGCAAGCGAGAAAGAAGCGTTAAAGAGAGGAAAAGATCCAGAGGTCGAACCTGCAGGAGAGCTTGAACTGCTTGATGATGTTGGAGACCTTCTCGAATCGATGGACGTCCTCGTGGTTCCCCCGTTGGGTCTCGGCGATAACCAGGAAGGTGGCCTTTTCAAACAGGAGGACCTGAACACTCGATTAGACGAGCACTCTTCCTCTTCTGCACCTCATCGGCGTCCATGATCTCCGCGAACTGCTTCAGCTTGGACTCCATCGAAGTGACATTCGGGATCAACTGAAGGCGCCTGTGAATGAACAGACGCAAAGGAGAGACGGGATTGCATACCGAGTACACAATGGAGGCCCACGCCCGGTAGAGCGTCTCGTCCCAAATGGACGACCGGAAGCACTCGAGGGCGACCTCGCTGCGCAGCCGGGTGCTCACCGAGTCGGAGATCTGGATGATGTCCTTCTTCTTGTCGTTGAAGACCTTCTCCCTGCTCTCCTCGGGGATCAGGTCCATCTTGTGCACAAGGCAGAAGACCTTCGCGGTGGGCGAGTTTTGGATCAACGCCTCGAGACACGACTGGTAATTGCGGTAGTCCTTGTCCACTTCACGACTCTCCACGTCGAACACGTAAATCAGGACCTGCAAGCAGTGAATAAAATCGAGAAATTGAAGAGAACGGACGAACCTGGACGTTTTTGAAGATTTGATCCTTCTGGGCGGTCATGTAGTCTGCAAACAGGCGAGTTAAGGTTGAAAGCAATAGGAGAGAATAAATCCAATAATTATTCGTCAACTACTCACTTTCCATAAATGTCTCCTGTCCGCCGCAGTCCCACAAGTGAAGGACCATGTTGCCGAGGAATCTGCAATCGAATTGCGTTAAAAGAAGAGGGTTGAATGGATGGGAGCTCACTTCACGTGGGCGTGCTCGACTTCCATCGTTGGGCCCAAGCGGCTGGTGTCACGAGCAATGTAGTTGGCGAAGATGATCGACCTCATCGGAAGTTTTCCCCGCACCCGCTCTGAAGCCGTGGGATGAGCGGAAATCGTTGAATAATTCACGTACCTTCCCCATCAGCAGAACTTTCCGCTTGGACATCGTGGATCTCCGCGAATTTCAATTCCGGAATGCGACGAACAGAACGAGCGGGACCGAAAACACTCGCAGCAGCCAAAAAAGCCGCCGCATGTGTGCGCCGCTCCCGACCTTGCGTCAGCCTGCCGCCCGCCCGCCCGCTCGCTCGTCGGAAGGCGATGCGCCGGACAGAAGCGGCGCGCTTGATAACCGGCCGTAAACATTCGATTTTTATCGAAACAATCTTCCCGTTCTTTAACTTCTGGACTCGCATTCCAGGCTACTCGTTCGCTCGTTAATTCGAATGGCCGTTAGACGTGTGAAAAGTGTTTATGTACAGTTCTTCATCAATCAACCGCCTTCTAGTGATTGGTGGGCGCGAGGCGGGACTCATCGGTGATGTCTGGCGTCTGTCGGGGCGAAATCGAGATCCGCGTGGATTCGTTCGTCTCGTCGTCCGTTCGGATCTCGTAGTTCTGCAAACGAGCCCGACAGATGAGAGAACGAGCAGAAGGGAGCTCACATCCGAGTGTCGGTACAAAATGAAGTGCTGGATCATGAAGAGCACGTCGAAGAGCATGCTGATCAGTCCGAGGCCGAACTTCACGGGATTTCTGCAAGCAGCTATGCAAAAGAAGCAAGAAACAGTCCACCTACCCGACGAATCCACTCCAATCGTTCGTGTTGAAGCCGATCAGGAACCATTTGGAGGATCGAGAAGCTGGAAGCGAGGGAGTAAAAGACACGAATAGAAGCCGAAACCTCACGTTCCGCCCGTGAAATCGAGGATGATGTTGCCGATGGACCAGCCGACCGTCGACTTCCGCCGGAAGTTCATAATCGCCTGGGGCATGTACTTCGAAAAGGAAACCGCCATCTTCACATAACTCAGGTAGGTGATAAAGCCAAGCCAATTGAGCGCGTGGAAGAGGGTGGCGGCCAGCGAGCCCAGCGCGAACAGAATCAACAGCCCGCCCCAGCCCATGCACACGTACGAAACCCGCTGGCCTCCTCGCTGCAAACATCGGAAGTTGTTCAATTGTTCACAAGACGAACCTCGTAGATCAGGCATTGGAAGACGGTCACGATGCAGGCGAAGAGGGCGTGCAGGGCAAAGGCCAAGTCGGGGATCGTGACCGGCAGCGAGCCGCGAGGGGTGTTCGTCAAAGTACTCCTCCTGCAACCAGCAATGAATTGGAACAAAAGCGAAAAATAGCACCCACCTGGACGGCCGGAATGAAGAACAAGAAGGCGTTGTAGATGGAGTAGCAAAGAAAGCCGAGGACGTTCAGCGAAGTGAAATCGAAGTTAGCCCGACGACCGACTGGCGGCGAAAATTCGTCACGATTTGGGGCCAGAACGAGACGCTCCACGCGGCGAAGTAAATCCAGCCGACGATGTCGATGAACACGTCGATCGTCCGCGAAGTGGGTGACCTTCACTGTCACGAACACATCACTTGCACTGCAAAAAGGAGTGGTGGCGGGAGAGAAAAGAAGAACGCACTTGAACGGGCACGCCGGCTCGCAGTTCTGGACGTCCACAAATCCCCGACTTGTGGCCGCCTTCCCGGTGACAACGACCGTCCTGCTTAAGTCGGTGGGCGAGAAGGCAAGTCGGTTGGTGTCGAGCGACAACTCGGCCGAAGTGTTCAGATTGACGACCAGCGAGGCTCTCGAGTGGTCTCCTAACGACGAGCAGTGGAGTGAATAGAAATGAGGGGGAGAACTCACGTGTAAGTGAAGGTGACGCTCGTGTGTTCGTGGATCAGAATGTCCACGGCATCGGGAGTGGTGGCCAGGACGACCTTCGCCATGCTTCCGAACCGCCTCGCCGTACGGGCCGAGCGCGAAAAAGAGGCTCACCGGGAGCAGGAAGACGCCCCGCATTCCACCGGCTGAACAAAAGAAATGAGTGGACGGCAGGTGGCGGCGGGCGCAAAAGAGCGCTTCCAATCGTTTGATTACAACAAACAAGCTGGCAAGTGGGTCGAAATGATTAAAGGACGACCGGAGAGCGGCGGATTTAAACGAAACATGATGCAATTTCGGCTAACTTTGCACCAAAATTACGCTCCGGAACGCCCGCCCCCGGCTGCAAGTGGAAGACGCGAAACAAATGGCCGCCGGGCGGCCGGCGAGCAGCTGATCAGCGGGACGAAAACGGCTGCAGCCCGTGAGGGACGCCTGATCTCCGAGTGCTGGCCGGGATCTCCGCTGAGAACTTTGGAGTTCGAGTGTGAAAGCGGTGCGTGGACGAAACCAAAGCAAGCGGGCGGGCGGGCGGGCGAACGATTCGGAAGCCGGCCCGCTTTGCATAATGACGAGGACGTCCATTCCGCGATAACACGAACATTCCTCCCTTTTCTTCCCGTCCTTCGGGCGGACAAGCGAGTACAAACACCAAACGGGCGGAACGGGACGAGAACCCGATCGAATGGAGAGCGAAAGGAACGAATTCGGCCGGTATAAATCGCGGTTTTAAGTGCGAATTCAATGAAAAGCGGTGATTTTTGGCTGCGAACAGAAATCGGCGAGTTCTTTTTGTTCCGCCCGCCGCCGCCGCCCTTTGCACGTGGACGGCGGGCGGTCGGGAGCTCGCCCCAAACAAACGAAACGGGAACGAGCAGCACAATCGATGACCTTTGAGCAGTCCCTTCATTTCAAACAGAAGAAGAATTGAAGTAGACGATTGTTTACAGGCGGGAAAAAGCCAAAGAAAACGCACTTACTGCTCACTTCGAAGCGAACGTCCGGCCGGCGGGAACGAAAAGACGGCCGAGGAAGACGCACGTGGAACGTCCATTCTTCTTTTTTAGCCGCCGCTCGCTGGTCAGTGCGGGCGGGCCGTGCCAGCTGTGACGGGCGGCGGGCGGGAAGTGGACGGAGTGCTCCTCGCTGTCCACTGGCCGGCCCCCCGTTGCACAACGCCCGCTCCTTCCTCCGCCTGCCCGCCCGCTCGGCGACCTCCGGCTGACCGGCGCGCGATTTTTCGCTCGTTGCGCGTCCTCCGCGCCCCGACGGCCTTCGCGGAGGCGGCGGGAAGGAGACGCCGCTCGAAATTCCAACACTCGCCCGCGCTCGCTTTCGAATTTCGCCCGCTTGCCCGCCTTGCGATCGAAGAACGCTCGTTCGTGTGGCGTTCATCAATCAACGCCCCTTCCGATCTTTCTGCTGCTTCTTTTGGCCAAACGTTCCGATCAGCGATGATTTCTTCCTTTCGCTCACTCGTTTCTATCCGATCGCCCGTCTTTCGTGCTTCAAGCATCCTACTTCCACTAATCCTCCTTTCATTTAGGCCATGGCCTCCGCCAACCGCTTGGGTGAAAAGCCGGCGGACGTGTTCGCGATCAACGAAAAGTATCAAACGGAGGAGTTCGGCGAATTCGTCCGGCAGACGATCGGCGGTGAGCTTTCCCTTTGGCTTCCTCTTGATTTCGCTCATCTTTAGGCCAAACCGAGAACTCGGCGCCGTTCCCGCACTTCCAACTGGAAGACTTCCTCGTGGATGCGGGCGGCGAGTTGGCCGGCTGGGCTGCGGGCGGAGCTGAAGGCCGCCAAGTGGTCGAAGAACGAGAACGACCTCAACGCCATCTGGCAAACGCGGGACATCGGCGCCTTCGACGTCGAGAAGTTCCCGCAGCTGCGCGCCTTCCGCGAGTTCTTGCGCACGAAAGGGCGCGAATTTCCTGCAGAAGACCACCGGATTCCAAGCTGAACGACCAGCTCGCCCTGACGGGCAGCCGCTACGACCAAACGGACTACTTGGCTCCGCACGACGACTCGCTGGACGGCCGCAAGATCGCGTTCGTCTGGTACCTGACGCCCGACTGGAAGCCGGTGGGCCCTTCTTTCCCTCCTTCCCGCTCATCCACTCGTCTGTTCAGGAGTACGGCGGCGAGTTGGCGCTCTACTCCGCGGACGGCGAGACCAACCGGCCGACCAAGTGGCGAAGAAACTGCAGCCGACGGCCGGCTCGCTGGTCTTCTTCCCCGTCCAAACCAACACCTGGCACTCGGTGCTCGAAGTGACTTCCGCCGACCACTCGCGCCTCTTCGCTGAACGGTTGGTTCCACGCCGGACGACGCCAAGAGCGCCGCCCCGCCGAAACCGGAGCCGCCGATCCAACGCATCCGCCCCGCTCTGAACATCACGGTTTGCTCTCGCCTTGCCTCTCGTGCATTTCCTCTGTTGCTTGGAGCTGGACGATGTGGAAGGGTGGATCAACGGCACGTACCTCATCCCGCACGAGCAGAAGCAAATCAAACGGCGGTTCGCGGCCAGATCGGAGCTCTACCTCGAGAACTTCCTGAACGGCGACCGCTACAAGGAGGCGCTGGCCGAGCTGAAGGCCGCCCGCTTCGAGCAGGTCGGCCCGCCCGACCGCCGGCACATGTTCAAGCTGGACGAGTCCTCGCTGAAGGCCGACAGCCCGCTCTCCACGCTGCTGAAGCTCTTCCGTTCGGACGCCCTCACGCTGCTGCTCACTCCAATGGACGGGACTCAAGCTCTTCGATCTCAACGCCGCTTCTTCCTCCCCTCCACGTAAGCATCCATTCAATCGAATGTGTCCCATCCTTTCGATTGGAGCCAACGAAGCGGGCCAAAGTGGACGAGGGCGGCGACCAACAGGCGGGACCCTCCACCTCCGCCCAGAAGAAGCCGGGCAAGAACCGAGGTTTGCGTTCATTTGCTGGCCGAATTCATTACCGTTCGTCGTTCAGACATCGACCTGGTCAGCTTCGTGCACCGCAATGGAGCACGGTTGCTACACGATGGCCGACGAGCAGATGGCGGCCGACGGTCAGACCAAGGATATTGCCTGGATGTCCTCCTCTTCCTCGGCGACTTCGACGAGTGGCCGGAGGAGGCGGGCGGCTTCGTTTCCTTCATCGCGATCGACGACCCGAACGAAGTGAGTTCCCATCAGTTTGTTTGTGGTCACACGGCTGTTCAGATCATGCGCGTCCCGCCTCCGCACCAACTGCCTCGCCATCGTGTTCCGCGAGCCCGAGATCCTGAACTTCATCAAGTACCTGAACTGCAAGGCGAACGGCCGCTCCTACTACCTGATTGGTTGTTCCTTCTTCGGCGCTTCCAACGAAGAGAGCGACGAGGAGGAGGACTCGCTGGACTACTCGAACGTTTCCACGAACGACGAGTCCGAAGACGCGTGCCGACGAGTTCGAGGTGGAGGAGGACGAAGAGGAGGAGGCGCACGAGGAAGAAACGGTGAGTGCTTGAACGAGCGTAGAGTGAACCCTCGCGTGTTTAAGGACGAGTAGAAATCTCATGCTTTCGGAACAAACTGGTTAAACGAGCATTCACGACGATCATCTCCCGTCTTTCACTGCGAACTGCCGCTCCACGGACGGTCTTTCAACTCTCGGCTCCTTCTGTCGGTTTATTTGTTGATTTCTGCCCCTATTGTTTGGTTGTTTAATTAAAGCGGAACTGGTTGCTCGCTCGGTTTATTCGACGAAAGAGTGGACAGGGGGCGATCATTTGGCGTCCTGCCGGCGGCTTCTTCTCGGAGTGCGTGGACTTCTGCGTCTTGTCCGTCTTCTTATGATGTTCTCTGCCGACTGTTTCTCGGCGGGCTTCTCGGCCGGCTTCTCCTCGCCGGGCGGCGGTGCGGGCGGCTCGGTCTGCAAGAATCGTTACATAGCACCGGAGAACGGAACGGAAAGGTGAGCTCGATTGCACAAAACGAATGCCCCTTCACGCCCACTTTCCGCTCCGTTCCGTTCTCCGGTGCTATGTAGAACTCGCCTTTGTCGGGAACTGCAAGAAAGGCAGGAGGTGAGTGAAAGGAGTGGGAGAAGGGAGAACTCACTTGATCCGTGACGGCCGAGACCAGCGGATTGCTCACAAGCTGCTTATCGTTGTTCGAGGGCACGCGCTCCTCGGTCACAATGTGGTCCTTTGCGGGCGCGACCTGAGGGAGGTGAAAGGCGGAAGGTGCCGGGGAGACTCACGAGTGCCTCTCCGCCCGGCCGGCTTCGGCACGACGGCGCCCGGCGCTGGCCCCGCCGGTTTCTGGACCTCCTTTTCCGTTTTCTTCTTCTCGGCTTCTTTCTCCTTTGCGGTGGTGAGCTCCACGGGGTCCTTCTTTGATCGGGCCGTTTGGACGTTCAGCGGCGGCTCCGTCTTTTTCGACTCCGAAGCCACGATTTTCGGAGCCGGCCGAGGCGGGAGCGGCGGGCCGGCGGAGGGGCAGGGCGGCGGTTGGACGGTGGACTGCGCGGGCGCCTGAAGATCGTGGGTGAAGGAAAAGAAGGAATCTGATCGAAAGAATCACCTTCTTCTTCGCGCACAGCCCGACTCATCGCCGCGATCGCGAGCAGGTGGACGAGCGGGAGCAGGTGATGTTCCTGAACTCCGATTAGAGGCCGCAGAAGACGGGCGACTCACAATCAGGATGCCCGACATCGCGTGCGAGGAGCGGGGCAAACCGACTGGCCGAAGGTTCGGAACGGAAAATGAAAACACCCGACCATCGCTCATGCTTCTGCCAACCAAAGAAAGCTTTTGCATAACCGCAAGGAAGTGCGTTCGAATAAAGGGTTTCTACCTGCTCGATTGTGAGTGAGCAGCTCGCCTGTTTGCTAGTCATAGCCGACGGCGGGGTCGCCGGAGAAACGGGGCGACTTCTCCCACCTCGTTTGTGGCCTTCGTTAGTGATGGCTTGGCTTGCTCCTTTCATTCCCTTAAAGTTCGTTTATTCTTCGCCCGATGACCAACAACAAATGGTTCAAGTGGGTGGGAAGCCATTGATACGAACAGCTAAAAACGACTTCATCGGAAGTGTTTGCACGAGTCGAGGGCGGGGGGCGGCCAAAACGAGCAAAGAATGTCAACGACGGCGGGTCCCGCCGCGCTCTAGCCGCTCGGGCGGCCAGCCGCAGAGCTCCGAATCGCTGCTTTCTGCCAACAATTCGCGCATTCCTCTTGGTTTTCCGTTCGTTTAGCAATGGCCCGGACGAGATCCCAGGACACGAAGCCGGCGGAAGAAGCGGAAGCCGCCCTCGCCCAAGAAATCCTGCGCCTCCCCGAAGAAGAAGGCGGCCGGCCGCAAGAAGCCGACGGAGCGGCGAGCGGAACGGTCGAAGGACGACGAAGTGACTCCCTTCCGGAAGTTCCTCGACAAAACAATCACCGAACGCGTCCACTCGTGCTCCAAACTGAACGAATTCCTGAGTTCCGTCCGCTGCCCCAACGGTTCGTCTTTTCGTTCCGAGTTCTCCTTGCATTTTCTCTCGCTTCCAGGCCCTCTTCTGCTCAAACTGCGCGGCTGCGTGGTGGACGTGAGGAATCAACTCTCGCGAACGGCCGAGCTCATCGGAATCCCGTGCCGCTTCGTGGGCGGTCAAAAGGAGAACGTGGGCGCGCTGCTCGAGAACCTCCGCAAACGGCAGCCGGCGAACGAGGAAACGATGGAGACGGACGATCTCGAGGATCCCGTTTGTTTTTTTCTTCCAATTCTCTCTTGATTTCCTTTGCCTTTCAGCGACCAATCGCCTTGATCCACGTGGTGCGGGGCGCTTCAAAGAAATTCCTCGTCGCTCTGGCCGAGAAGGGCGCTCACCGAGTGCGTTCTTCCATCTTCTGGTTTCTGTTCACTCGCCGACTGTTCAGGGAATTTCCCGCGATCATCTCCGTCTACTGCAACGAGTCGGCCGTCCTCACGCTGCCGCCCTCGCTGGCCTGCCGCCTGCCGGTCGTCTCGCTGAAGTTCGAAGAGATCGACGGCGCCCTTCCACAACCTCCTGCACGACGTCCTGCGGGTCTTCGGAGGCGGAGAAGCGACTCGTCTTCGCGCCCAACTTCCTCAAGTTCGTGTGCAACCGCTTCCTCCACCACGAGATGTCCTTCCTGGACGTCGGCCACGTGCTCGCCCAAGCGGTCGCCGGCTTCCAGCTCGAAATCCCGAAGTGGGAAGCGGCGATCGTCCGCGTGCCCGACGACTTCGACCTCCCCCGCTACTTCGACTGCCCTCCTGCTCTTTGCCCGCTTCGTGGACGAGACGAACGGCAGCGAGAAGCTCTTCGATCAGAATCCCCTCGTCCAGTGCTTCCTGCAGCAGCAATCGAAGGAATGGAAGCAGAGAATGTGGCAGCGGTGAGCCATCCCCCTCAACATCCTTTTCATTTCACCCCTCGCTTCAGGGTTGATAGAAACTGGAAGGCAGCGACCAAAGAGCGGTGGCTCTCGTTCTTCCGTTCGGTGGACGGCCAACCCGGAGATCTCGACCGCTTTGAAGGAGGAACTGGAGGCCATCCGAAAAGAAGTGGACAAGAAGGAGGACATTGCACGGCATTTCCGTTAGCGCACCACTCACTCGATTCCCGTTCATTTCTCTTTCGTTTGCAGGCGAGCAGCTGAACATCGCCCCTCACAAACGGGCGCAGCCAAAAGCCGTTACTTGGGCCGCCGAGATCGAAATGATGCGCGTGTTCTTCGACCGCCACCTCGACCCTGGAGTTCGAATTTGAGTCGCCGGCCGACTTTTCGCTCGAGCGGACGATCGAAGTCGAGTGGGAGGCGGAGGTGGACGACGCCTGCCAGGAGCTGATCGACCACGAGGGGATCGTCTTGTGAACTCTTCCAAGTGCTTTATACTCTCGAATAAACTCGCAAGAACATGAAAGGTTGAATGCATTGAGTACTCGTGGGCGTTCTTCTTCTTTACGGTTGAACTCGGCGGTCGATCGTTTCGAGCGGGAAGTTCTGCCGGCCGCCCTTTCCGCTGCGAAGCGAGTCGTTTGCCGTCAAGCTGGTGGGCGAGGGTGCCCACTTCGACCTCCTCACCCTCCGCCCTCTTCGGAAGGTTGTTCCAGCGCCGTCTGAAGGCCGCGTCCAGCGTTTCGGTCCGCTTCTTGCTCATGGATTTGCGGGAGGATTCGAGGGCCCGGACGACCTTCCGCCGGCTGATCGGTTTCTCTTCCTGCAACGAGCACGAGTAAACGTCCACTCCCCTGACTTTCACTCACGATCAGGTCGTCTTCCACCTCGTCGATGCCCCGGATAGCCTGCAGCTCGCGCGCCCTCTCCACCGCATGCTGGACGGCCTGTTCGTTGAGGACGCTCTTCTCCGAGCGGCTCTTCGAGAAAAAAGAGTTCCGTCGAGGCGATGATGTGCTCGAGGGTGGAGAAGCGATGCAGGAGCATGGCCACGAACTGGATGACCAGGATGGACATGTAGAAGACGAGGAAGAGCAGCCCGATCGGCTCCAACTGCAGGCGGGACATCACCTGCAAGCAAGCGAGTGGTTACGAGCAATTCAAGCAAGCGTCCCACTGCCCACCCAAATCTGCTCCTTCTTGTCCGAATTGCAGGGGACGATCGTGTGGTTGAATTTGGGCCCAAACGGCCACTCGATGTGCAGGCAGTCCTTCTGCATCTTGGAGCACGAGCACAACGATAATGAAGACAATGTTAACCATAAAGAAGACGGCCGCCGTCTTGTTGCCGCAGTTCGGTGAGCCCCACTCGGATTTCCTCCTGCACCTTCGAGTCCATGGCAATCGGCTGGAGGTACTTTTCGATGACCTCGTTCCAGAACTGCTCCTCGTCGCCCTCCAAGAAGTCCCGGTCGGCTCTGAACACGACGGTTAGTCAGAAGAGGAAGGGGGTGGACGGACCTCTTCAACTGCTTGTCGCTTAGCCACGCCTCGCTGCGGAGGTTCTTCCACTTGCGGTTTCCTCATGGCGGCCTGCGATTGCCGCTTCATGTCGACCTCGTTGTCCAGCTCGTCCTGCTCGTCGCCCTCCGGGCCACGTGTCCGCGTCCGCGTCGGTGCGCGTGGAGTTGCGGCGGGTCTCGTCGTGGGCGTGGCGCCGCTCCATCTGATCGAGCTTCTTGGAAATCTCGCGCATGCCCTCGTTCAGCTTCCAAATTTGCGGCGAGGCCTCCATGCGGTCGGGGCCCAGGCAGCACATCAGACGGCACATGTTCCCGCAGCCGAACGAGAACTCGCCCTCCGCCTGCGGGCCCATTCCGCCTTCCACGAGGTCCAGCCGGACGCCCGCATTCTTGTTCTCCTCCTTTCCAGCTAAAGGAAGAGGAATGAAAAGCGGTAACATTTGTTCAGCCACCGTTCGGACTCTCTCGCGTGCCCCAGTTGACGTTGTTCATGTTGCAGATGGAATAGATGGGAAGCAACATGTACATGCAGGGGATTGCAAGGAAGTAGAGGACGGCCGGCAGGATGCACGTGAACTCGAGCGGGTGGAGGATGGCCGAAACCGTGAAGCTCGTGGTCACCGTAATGAGGAAGATGGAGTGCGGGGAGGTCACTCCGTCCTTCTGGATTTGCAGCATCGTTCCCACGATCACCGCAGTCATCAACATCGCGAAGATCGCACTGATGATCTCCGCAAAGAGGATCTAAACGAGCAGGAGTGGTGGAAACATTGATGTCTGCTGCCCACCTGTTTCTCAGGAAGTTCCCACCAGGCAGATGACACAAAAGAGGACCACCGGGATGGTCACGATGGCCAACGAGATTTTCGTGTCGATCTCGAACGAAATGCTGATCGCGCCCACAATCATCAGGAAGATGGTGCCCGGGCCGAGGATCGACGAAATCAACATCAACAGTTGATAGCTGAAGATGGAAGAGCGAATGATTGAACGAACAGTTCATCCTTCTCTTGCCTGATGTACCAAATAGAGATGCTCTCGTTGACGGCCACCACGTTCTTGTAATCCCGCAGCAAATCGATAACGTTGGCCATCGTGGACGAGATCCAGCGTCTTCTTTGATTGAAGAACTCCGCGAAGCCCTCGGGAGCGAACGTGAGGGCGTCCGAAGCGGCACAGTACTCCACGCGGTAGCCACGTTGCAGCAGGAGGGTGCACAGCCATCGGTCCTCGCCCTGATCGTACTTGCACGTACTCAGCAGGCGCTTCGGCCTGCACAACTTCCCCATTAGCTCGTGCTGTCCAACAAACACTCACCTTCATTGCGTATCGCCGTCCCACCCCGTCGTCCATCAGAGCGGAGGCCCGGAAGAGGGAGAAGCAACCGGGCGAGCAGAGAACACACCCAATCATGTGCTCGGTCGCCTTCTGCAGCCAATGCCCGACCGCGTACTCGAACTTCTGATACCAAATCATCGGCCCTTCAAGCATTCAGCGGTTAAAGGAAAGAAAGAGAGCCGCCTACCGGATCCTCGCGGGTGGATTCGCCCGCACGCGGCGCCCAGCCGGCGGTTCTTCTTCATCAGGTCAACGAGCAGGCGGACGCATTTGGGCGTGAAGTCGACGTCGCCGTCCAGCGTGAGGATGAACATGCTCTCGGTGATCACCTCCTTGCGCTGCTGGTCGCTCACTTTGCTCATCAACTGGTAGCCCAGAATGTAGTACAGGTACCTGCCAGCAAGAGAAACCAATGGTCGCTGCGTAATCGTTCACTCACATCACTTGAGACCAGCGCTTTCGATTTCCTGATCTTGTTCTTATCCTTCAAGTGGAGAACCATCGTGTTGCCGCCGGGCAGGAGGTACACGAGCCGCCCCCCGTACGGAGTGGTCATCTTTGTGGGCGGCGTCAACCTCATTTGGGTCTTATGGACGGCACTAAACAAAACGCAAAATATCGAGGGGTCTTGTTCTTTTGCCTACCTCGCAGCTTCGTCCACTTTCTCGATGAACTGCCGAACGTAGCGGTTGATCAACGGCTCTCCGTAGTCGCTGGTGTAGAACGCGTCGTCGATCAGGATGTGTGCTTCGAATAGGTAGTAGTCAGGATGCACGACCTTTACGAGCCTCTGCGCGTTCTTGTGCGCACTCTGATCCTCGTCCATTCGGAAAATGGACTTCAGCATGCACGTCATCTCCAGGCCGGTTTCGTGCCACAAGGTTGCGCACTACAATCGAACGAACGCGTTAATTTGGGCAGAAAGAATTGCCTACCGCGTAGATCTTCGTGACCTCGTCCGCCGTGCTCGCGTGTCCGCGAATCAAACCCGGCTCAAGCCGACTGGAGGCGCCCGAGCAGACGGACGGCGGCGGCTTCGGCTTCCCGCTCACGTCCGGGCGTCTGATACGTTTCGCTGTTCTCCTCGCCGTCCAGGTCGAGGTCCTCCAACCCACGATTCTTTCGATCATTCGAAGAGTGAACTCACCTCCGACAGGATCTTCACCTTGTCGTCCCTCCGCCGATTGAACGCGAGCGATTGGTCGACGAAGAAAGAGTTGCTCCACGTGTGCACGAACAACCTGAAGCGGGATTCGATTAGCTGGCAAGCCCCCACGAATTAGAACTCACTTCTCACTCCTCGTCAACCGTTCGTGTTTCGGCAGCCACAAGTGAATGCTCACCCACCCTTAAGACTCGTGATCAACCGAACAAACGAAGGGGAAGCGCCCACCTTGGCTCAACAACCAACCGACCCAAATCCACGACTGCGGCTGCAGCCAGAAGTCCCACGACCAGAAACGGGGCGGTCTGCGGTCCGCACTCCCAGAAGAGTTCCTTTGAGAGCAGCGAACTCATGAAGCAGGGATCCACCGCCCGCGAGGCACACGAGTCGACCAGAAAGACGACCGTTGCGGGCACCACGAGGAAGACGGGCAGCGCGAAGCCCATTCGTTGCATGAGGACCTTCAATCAAATGCTCGAGCAAGAAAGGAGGGTGCTCACCTTGCAGGCAACTTCGAGCTGTGGTAGCAGACGACCACGGACATCACTTGAACGAGGGCGATCCAGAGGGCGTCGTAGGGAGTCGTGAATTGATTCAACTCCACGTAGTCGTCGTAGACCTGAACTCACACATTAAACGGCAACGAGTAGTGAATCACTCACGTTGTAGGCGGAGATCACTTCTTCCTCGTCCTCGGCCGTCTGCCGCCGTCCGCGAGATCGCTTGAAACGACGAGTTGCCTCGCTTCCTCCTCATCCTTTCCCTTGCCGCTTCGACTTGCTCTTCTTCGACTGTTCGACCCTCCTCCTTCTGCTCCTCCTCAACCTCCGCTCGCGGCTTCACGCTCTCGAACTCGCCGGTGTCGATCGTGTGCTCCAAATCGTCGGGATCCCACGGCCGTTTGGTCGTTTTGGCCGCCTTCTCGTCGTCCTCCTCCTCGTCTGCCCGCCCACTCGGCATTCGGTAGTCTTCAACGAGAAGGTAGGAAAGGCGGAAAGAAAAGACGAACCAGGCGTCTCGTACTGCCGCATTCGCTGCAGGAAGTCGCCGATTTGCGTTTGGTTGAGGTCCCGGGCGGTGATCGTGATCAGCTTCTCGCCGAACGGATTTCGTTGCAGGAGGTCGGACAACGGAATCCTGAACACAATCCGTTCAAGGGCAAGCAGAAGACGGAACTCACGTGGGCGTCAGGAAGAAAGAACAGACAGAAGATGTACAGAAAACACTTCCACAAGGAGACCAACACGTAGGTTTTGGAGCGTGTTTCGGCCAGCCGCGCGCTGAACGCCGCCAGCCACTGGACGGGCGGCAGGAAGGACTTCACGGACACGAAAGTTCTGCCACCAGCCCAAACGAAATCAAGAGAACGCAGCCGCAAACGGCGACGAAACACGAGCGAACTTGCGGGACAACTGCCTACAGATATGAGAAAAGTGAACGGATAACGTGGAAGTACGTGGAAACAAACCGGCCAGAACCAATAGCTGAAAGCAGCAAGTAATCCCTTTTCTTCTATTGCGGCAACTCACGAGCTTGTCTGCGCTCCAATGGCGCAAAGATCGATCACCAGCAGGACGACCGACCACCGATTCGGTCGCCGGCTGAGAGCGCCGAACACGGCGGGCACCAAACAGACGGCGTTCCCCAGCATTGCGGCTGGAGGAGAGGCGATAAAGAAGAACGCTGGGAACTCACAAGTGGGCGACGGGAAGTGCGGGAAGAACACCGAAGCAAGAGCGCCGATTCCGAAGCCGTGGAGCGTTTCCACGATGAACACCTGCAATCCATCGGAAGATTCAAAGAAACGGAACGGGCGAACCGACCACAAGAAACTGGAAGATGCTGGGCCGTTTCACGTTCCTGGAACATCGTCCGGTGGAAGCAGCGCGCGAAACACACGAGTTCGGGGGCGCAGAGGGCCAAGAGGGCGGCCCACGCCCATTTGGCGGCCAGGTTCGTCGAAATCTGCACTTCGTTGTACTTCGACTCTAAACAAGAGTGATTGGAGCAGGAAGATCGATGAGACGAACCGGGAATCTTGTCCGCGCAAATGGTCACGTTCCGTCCCGCGTGCCCGATCCCAGCGACCATCAGCAAGAAGGTGCTTTTGGCCACGAAGGCACTCAAAGAGTAAGGCCAAAGAGCATGAAGAAACGACGAGATCTTCAGGATCTGGAGGCACACTTCCAACCAGAAGCCTGCAATCCGCCCAGTCAACCCTCTTCATCCTTCCTTGCTTCTACCGTTCCCCACGTTGTCCGGCTTGACGGGCAGCAGGCGGAAGATGTCCCAATTGGGCGTTCCCTGGGCCATCCTGCAATCGATGGGTCCAGAGAGAGGGTGGAAGGAAGGAACGAACGAAGGGGACTCGTAGACGGGCGTCGGCTCCACTCGCTGGGCGGTGTTGAACTGCAGGTGATCCGAGCCTTCCGGCCCGCTGGGCCGCAGAGGCGCACTTTTGCCATCGCCAAGTGATTAGTCGCTTATGATCCCGCTCTGTGGAAGGGCATCCTTCCTCGTCGCGTGGCCAAACGGAAGAATCGTGCAGACGACCGGCGGCGGGCGGGAGGAAGCGGCCGCGAGTCCCCGCCCATTAGCCGCGAGAAGCGTCCCGATCGCCTCCGCGCGGGCGGGCGGGCGGGCGGGCGGCCGGCCGGCGGTCATTCGCGGGGTTCTAATCGCGCGCGAAGATGCGCACACGGGCGATTTCGCGAATTTCGTTCGGTTCTCCTCGCGTTTCGAACACAAGCCGCCCGGCGGGGATCGTCGGCCGTCCGCCCCCCCGAACTGTTGCACTTCGCGCTTCGACCGGCCGACGGATTTTGTTTCACCCCGTCCGCCCGCTCGCCCGCCGGACGGCCGACTGTTTGGGATCAACGGGCGGCGGCCAACCGACCGCTCGCTCGACCTTCCGACTGATTTTGTTGCTGATTGCACGAACTCCAACTCCTCCGCATTCCGGCCGGCGGGAGAGCGAGTGGTCATCAACAAGAAGAGGGGGATTTCATCAAAAGATCTCCTCGACCATCGATTAAAAAGCGGCAGCAGGCGGGCGGGCGGCCGGGCGACGATTGATGGCAGCGCTCCAGCGACAAGCGAATAATAACCCGTCGTCTGCTTGTTTTCGTCGTTGCGCTCGGTGCAGCCGTCGGTCGTCAATCACCGGTTGGTGCGAACACGGAAGTTTTTCAGTTGGGGTTTGATTCGCAGCTCAAGAATCAGGAGAGCAGGGCGCAACTGATCACTTTCGGTACGATTGGCGACGACCACGCCCGCCGACCAGCAAGCAACGGGATGTTTCTTCACGGCGTGGTCATAAACACAACCGCGAACAAACAAACGTCAGGAGATCACCGAACATCACGCAACGGTCTGATCCCTTCAAACATGGCCAGAGATTACCATATTGTCAGATCAAGTTGCGGATTAATGCCGATTAGATCAAGCTCAGCTTCATTGCATTAATCGATCGCTTCTTCACAACACAGCCTGAGGTGAACGCCGTCTACCGTAGCCTGCAGGCGATTGCGATCTTTCTGCTTTGTTTTGACGTCCAGCAGAAACCGCTTTGGAGAAGGAGGGGCGTGATCGGCGGACGGCGGAGAGCGGTGCAGAGTTGGTGGGTTGGTCGGGTGCTGATCACTCGGCGGTGTAAAGAAGTCCGTCCTTTGTGTCGTCACTTTCGAAGACCAGGCGGACAGAATTCAATGATCGCGAAACGTCGTCAAAACAACCATTCCACCTACCGTCTTGCGTATAAAAGCGGGGCGGCGAGTGATCGGCGGGTCGGTTGGGAAGCCGAACGGTTTCGGCGATCAGTTCGCCGTTCGGGGCGGGTGCTCGACCGCCCTTCTCCCATTCGTGTTCGCTGCCCAAAGAAGTGATTACTTGTTTGATGATTTTGTGCTCGTCGCGCGCCCGCCGCAGTTCTTTTTAAACGTCCGCCTTCCGCCCCAAACGGTCCGGCAGTCTTCTCGGGCGTCGTTCGAACTTCGAATTGAGCGACGACGAGAAGACGGCCGGCCGCCTGATTGGAGACTAATTTGGCGCCGACTGTTCGCCCGAGTGTTCCGCTCGAGTGGGTTGCGGACAGCCGAACTCCTCCCACTCGTCCTCTTTGTGTTCATTCCTGTTTCCGTTTTTGTCATCGTTCACTTCCGCTCGTGTTCTTCGTTCTCCGCTGCCGGCTGTTGACTTCCTTCATTCGCTCTGTTTTCAGCATGATTCCTCCTGATCTTCGATTGAACACGATGCTCCCGATTGTCCTCACTTTCTTCCTCTCCTTCTCCACGTCTCCTCCTCGGCCCAGTCGGTGGAAAGCCCCGGCCTGCTGAAGGCGGCCGATCTGTTACGGGAGTCACTGAACGAATCCGTGAATCCCTGCCAGAACTTCTTCGCCTATTCTTGTGGCGGGTGGATCGCAAAGAACCCCATCCCCAAGGATCGTTCCAACTACGATCGCTACACGAAGCTGAGCGAAGAGGTGAACCGCGAAATCAAAGGTAGGTAGTACGTGGTGGGACGATCGATCACGCGGGGGTTCTTGCGAAGATCGCTTCTTTTGGTCCCCTCTTTCGTCATTCCCGTTAATAACCGGTGATTGGCGACAAGAAGCGGCGAGCGGGCGGCTGAAAGTTTGTCGATCACGCCGTAAAGATCGGCGCGCAATTTTTGGTCTCCGAAACGTTCTGCAAACCGCGGCCTGTTCGCCCATCAACGGCGTCTATTTTTAGCCCTCTACGATGCGGACATCCAAACGAACTCGACGGCCATCAAGAAGCTGAAGCAGTTCTACAGCGCGTGCATGAACACCGAAGTTCTCAACGACATCAAGACGGACGAGCTTGCTCGAGAACCTGGAGCGAATCGGCTATTGGGTTCGTTCGGCTCTTCCCTCCTCAACTAACCGCTTTGTTGCTTGCAGCCGATCATCCACGGGGACCTTTGGAAGGAAGAGGACTTCGACCTGACCGAAGGATTGATTCGAATCGCAAGGATCCGCGCCCTCGACGTCTTCTTCGCGGCCTACGGGAACGTCGACCTGAACAACGTCTCCCGCCAACTGATTCACTTCGACCGGGGATCCCTCGGAATGTCCATCCCGCAGTTCTACCTCGATCCCAAAAGGTTCTCCACTCAACTGGAGGCCTACAAATCGTACATGAAGCGAGTGATCCTGATCGTCGCTCCGCGATGCGCACACGAATCGCTCGGTGGAGGAGATCGCGAAGGACGCCGACGAAGTGATCGAATTCGAGACCGTTCGCCCAGTTGAACCTCGAGAATCCGGCGGTCCACGGGAACTTCTCGACCGCCTTCCGCGCTAGCCGCCTTTCGGACATGAAGCGTCTGTTGCCCACGGTGAGTGACCCAAAGACAAGATGGAAATCAATCGAATGAATGGTTGCAGATCGACTGGCAAAAATATTTCGAGTCGATCATGCCCGAGCAAATGTACGGCTACCTCCGCTCCGATCCCGAAGTGATCATCGCGAATCCCCGCTTCTTCATCGGCCTCGACCAGCTTGCTGAAGTCGACCCCGAAGAAGATCCTCATGAACTCGATGCTGTGGAAGTTCACGGACGCCTACTGGCTGCAGCTGGACGAGCGTTTCGGCATCGTCCGTCATGTTCCGTCCATCCATTGGTTTCTTCTGATCGCTTGCATGCTTCAGGACTACATGCGACGAGCCGTGGGAACGGTGGCCAAACCGCCCCGCTGGAAGGAGTGTGCGGCCATCTCCGGAGCCGCCCTGCCCTACGCTGCCGGTAAGAAACAAACTGGAAGAGAGAGATCTTCAACCCTCTGTTCTTTTCAGACGCCCTCTACGTCCGTCGCTACTTCGGCGGCAACGGCCTCCACGTGGCCAAGCAAATGTTCTCCGAGCTGAAGAGCGGCTTCGTGAAATCGCTGTGGAGAACGAAGTGGATGGACTGGACCACGAAGCGCTACGCGATCGAGAAGGCCCAAGCGATGGAGGCGCTGGTCGGAGCCCCCGACTTCATTCACGACGACGCGGCTTTGGACGAGCACTACAAGGACGTGAGTGATCGCTGAAAAAGATGTGATTGACGGGAGTGTTCAGTTGAACTGGGGCCCCAACGACAGCTACGCCACGATGGTCCAAACGCACTCCCAATGGCGACAGGCGACCGCCTCGCTGAACCTCCTGAAGCCGGTCGACCGCTCGCTCTTCCCGATGTCCTCCACCACCATCAACGCCGCCTACACCTTCGTCCGGAATGCTTTGAGTGAGTTTACTGAACGAAGAACTCCTCATTTATTCCCTTTCTTTTAGCCGTTCCCGCCGCCATCCTCCAAGCGCCTTTCTTTGATGCGGACCCCGACTTTCCGGCCGCCATGCGATACGGCTCGATTGGATCCATCATTGGGTAGGCGGAGGCTGCCCGAGGAACAACTTTCAACTCGTCTCTTCAGCCACGAAATCACGCACGGCTTCGATCTGCAAGGAAGTCAGTTCGACAAAGTGGGCAACCGCCGCAACTGGTGGGAGGAGAAGACGCGCCAGCAGTTCGTCGAGCGCAGCAAGTGCATGGTCGACCAGTACGCGCGCTACACCGTCCCCGAGGCCAATCAACTGCGAGTGGACGGAGTGGGCACTTTGCAGTGAGTACCCTCCATTCATCTTCGACCCTTTCATTCACTCGATTGCAGAGAGAACATGGCCGACAACGGCGGCATCAAGCAGAGCTACCGCGCCTTCCAGCGGTATCGCTACTCCAACGAAGGGGAAGAGAAGAAAGTGCCCGGATTCGAGCACCTCACTCAAGACCAACTCTTCTACGTCGCTTTTGCATGGTTCGTTTCTTGACTCGCGATGAAAGGAGTGAACGCGTGTGTTGCAGAGCTACTGTTCGCACTCGAAGCAGGCCGAAGCCGTCCGGCAGGTCTTCAGCGACGATCACCACTCGCCGGCGGCCGTGCGGATCAACGGCGTCCTCTCGAATCAACAGGCGTTCGCCCGGGCGTTCCGCTGCGAAATCGGCTCGCCCATGAACCCGCCGTCAAAATGCGTCGTGTGGTAAACGGCGCCCTCCCGCCGCCCGCCCGTCGTTCCATCGTTTCATCTCATTTCCGATCATTCCGCCGATCAAACGGGTCTTCGCCGGCATCCGCCGGATGCCGCCTCTTACTCAGCACATCCAATCAATATCCTCAAACATCGCCGCTCCCATAAAACTAATCCGTGTCGCCCTTTCTTCCTTTCTCGTTCGTCTCCTCCCTCTTCTCCCGTCGATCTTCGTGTACAGTTGTGTGTGAAAGTGGTGAATAAAAGTGAAGTCTTGCGATCGAACGAATTTCGAAGGCGGCAGTTGGGGCGTGATAAGTGAGTGGGCGGAAGGTGGCGGGGATTAGACGCCGCTTTCCCGCATTCATTTCTGCCCGCCATTCCGCCGGTCATCCCACCCGTCCGTCCGTCCACGCGGGGGATCGTCGCCTTTCTTCGAGGAGCGGCGTGGGCGAAATTGGGGGGTTGCCATCGCCGGGCGCTCCTTTCGCGTTCGCCCGCTCGCCGCTCGTTGTAACTTTTGATTTTCGCTCCGGCGACTTTGCAGCGAGCGCCGTGATCCCGCCGAGCCCCCGCTCGCCCGCCCGCCGTTTATAACCGGACGAGTGGACCTGTCCGAAATCCGCGCGCCCACGAACGGCGCGGCCTTGAAGACGACGGCGAGAAGAAGGCGGGCGGAAGGGGATCAGAGGAGACGAGCGACGCCGAGGAGTGCCCGCTCGCCGCTTCAGGTCGGTTGTTGACGCAAGCGACGGGCGATTGGACGTGAGGCGCCGCCCGCCGCTCGCCCGTTTGCCGCCGATATCCGCCCGTCTTCTTGACCATTCGCGCATTCCGACCCGCCCGCTATACGAGCGCCTCTCTGCCCCTTTCCCGTCCCTCGCCCGCACGAAAGTCGCGATGATCGAATGGCCGCTCCAGTTGGCCCAATCCCTCCAGCGGGGGCTCATTGAGAACAACGTGACCGACCCTCAAGCCCTCCTTGACGTCTTCAAGCAGCAGGCGAGTGACCAGTCGGCTGTCCGGCAGATCAACGGGCGGATTGCAGAAGGAGTGGATGAGCAGCGAGTTCTTCGGCGCTCTCCTCCCGCAGCAGCCTGGACTGCTGGCCGTCCTCACTTTCTTTGGGATCGCAACGGCCATCTTCCTCGTCCTTCTGCTCGCCTTCACGGCCGCTCCGTTGCTTCGGCTGCTTCGGTGCGGAGCTCTACCAAGTGAGCAACGATGTTCGTTTCTGTTCCTTCCGTTCACTCCCTCACCCTCTGCTCGTCCACTCACCTCCCGCCTTGCAGAAGCACCCGGCCGACCGCTCCTCCTTTCTCGGGCTGGCCGCTGGTGTGGGAGTCTTCTGGTTTCTGCTCGCCCTCGCTCTCTTCTTCATCGTCAGCTGCACGCTGCACTTGAGCGGAGGCCGGGGGAACGCGGTGGTCGCCGAGGAGATCCCGATCGACGTCCGCCGGCTGAACAAGTCGGCCTTCCGGCCCGTGAAGATCACGTTGCAGTCGATCAGCATTTCGAACCTGGGTCGCACCGATCGAGCGCCCGTCGGCGAAGCGGACCTCCTCAACAAGTACAACGCCATTCGGGAGCTGGGCTACGAGTTCCGGCCGTTGGAGCGGGACGCGGACTTCCGCACTCAAGTGATCGTGTTCACGACCATTGCCCTGGTCTTCGCCGCCCTGCTCGCGATTTCCGGCACGACGACGATCGTGGGCTGCCGCGAGTTCCTCTTCGGCTACCACCCGATGGACCGCTCGAAATCTTCGAACTGCTGCGGCCGCGCTCTCGTCGCCTCCGCCTTCACGCTCCTCGCACTCGTGCCCCTGCTGCTCGTGATTTCCGGCTTCGTCCTCGCCTACGTCCAAGCACACAACTCGCTCTGCCCGTTCGTCCAAGCAGAGGTTCGTTGCACGAGGCTCTCCAACCAATGGGCGGCTTCTTTCAGTCCCAAAACGAGAACATCGAGGGCTACGTGAACGCCAACTTCGAGTTCTTCGACGCGTACAACCTGCTCGACTTTCTTAACGACCTCCAAAGCGAACGCGCTGAAATCAACTGTTTCAACTGCGAGGCGTTCTCTCGACCGCTTCAGGTTCGTTCGATCAGGCAGCCTCCCTCTTCATCTCCTTTCTTCCAGGGCGTCTGGTTGGGATTGCTCCTCCTCGTGCTCTTCGCCCTGCCGCTCGCCGCCATCCTCCTTCGCATTTCTCGCTACTTCCTCCGGATGTCCTCCCAGTTCTACTGGAACCCGTCGGCGATCGAGACGTACAACACGCTGCAACGAGAGAAGACGCCGTTGCCCGCCAGCCCCTACCACTCCGTCTTCCCCGTTCCTCGCTACTGATCGCCTCTCACCTCTAATTTATGCTCGCTTGTCTGTACGTAATAACTGCCGCTTGAATAAACGAAATTTGCAAGAAGGTGAGAAGAGAAATCGGGGGCGCGTGTTCGCCCGGCTCGCCACTTTCGTGTTCCAACGAGCCGCCGAGCAGCCGAAATCGAGATGAGCGGCGAGGGCGAGAAGCCGGCGATCCAACGGCGTCCGAATGGTGAGTGGGCGGCGGCGAGGAACAGGCGAGCAATCCACTGATTCCCTGAAGAGTCCGTGTACATGGACGTAAACGCGGGCAAGCAGGGCCCGCAGTCCGTGTACCTCCTGCCGGGCGCGAGTGGCCCGCCGGCGCCCGCCGCCCACCAGAAGTCCGTGTACGCGGGCCTGCCGACCGCCGGCTCGCCGCAGTCCGTCTATTGCGCGGCCCCCGGCGCCCCAAGTGGTGAGTTCGCTCCCCACACCTGCCAATCCGTTTCGTGCAGCCCCGAAGAGCCTCCGCCCGGCGGTCTCCGAGTACGCGGCGGAGAAGCGGGGCGCCCTCGCGAACGCGCAGCCCGTGCGCCACTCGACGGAGAGCGAGAAGTCGTGGCAGAACCTGGACGCCTTCGACACGGACTCCTCGCCGCACGGACGTCGTGCTCAAGACGGACCCCAATTGCCGGAGCGAGAGCGGCAGCCGCGGCCCGCGCGTCCAACGGCCGCCCAGCAACACGGACTCGTGGACCTACTCGGGCTTCAACGACTCCTCCGCGCAGGTCTCCGTCGTGCAGAAGGACTCGGGCCTCCGCTCCGACCGCAGCTCCACGGCCGACAGCGAGCAGCCCCAATTGTCGGGCGGGAGCATGCTCAACAGCCTGCAGTTCGACCACGCGAACAAGAAGCAGGTGAGTGGGTGGGCTGTCCACAAATGATCCCTCTCGCTCGTTGCAGTACGACTTCCTGATGCCGAACAGCGAGTACTTCGGCGGGCGCGACAAGGCGGCGCCCGTCCTCACCGCCGCCGCCAAGCCGCCCGTCGAGCCGCCGGCCGCGAACGCCGAGGCGGCCGCCCTGAAGACCGCGCGCGCCGTCGAGTCGCCGCGTCCCGCCGCCCCCGCGCCGCCCGCCACCGTCCGCTCCGTGAGTCTGCTGGGCCGCCTGTGGGGCCTCGTCGCCAGCTTCTACGCCGCCCCCGAGATGGGCAAGTGAGCCCCCGCCTGTCCGCCCGTCTGTTCTCGTGCAATAAACTTCGTTCTTTCGTTTATCATATCACGGGAATAAATTAGCACAAGAGAAAGCAAGCGGCAAGTGAACGGGCGGGAAGTGGGTTTCAAGCACGGGACTTGGGTCTGATCAAATTCTTCATCAAATCGAAGGTGTTCCCGTCGTCGAACACGCTGAACACGCGGCCGGTCTGCTTCGAGCGGACCTCCAGGTAGCCGTTGGGGTCGAGGCCGCGGATCACCACGCGGTCCTTGGCGCCCGTGTCCTCGTCCACGATGCTCACCTCCTCGCGGCTGTGCAGCCAGTGCTGGAGGTACACGTTCGTGAACTCCTGCTTGCCCCGATTGACGAACACGTTCACGTAGTCTGCAAGCAGGATTCGAATGAAGGCAAGGAGTGTTCGATGCCCGTACGTTCGAACTTGTTCATGATTTCGGCGAGCGTCTCCTCCACGCCCAACGTTTGCGTGCAGTCTGCGGGGATCATGTCGTTGATGCAGACGGTCGGGTGGGAGTTGGCCACGTTCAGACCGGCACCTGAACGGCGAAAGAAATAGAACCACAGTCGAATGAGGGGAACTCACTGATGATGCAGCGCATGAAGCCGCCCTGCGAGGAGGCGGAGACCAGGATGCCGCCCATCTTGTAGGAGCGGCCGTAGTAGAGGTCGTTCGGCCACTTTATCTTCAGCGGGAAGTCGGGGATGTTGAGCAGCGAGAGGACGGCGTCGACCATCGAGACCGCGAGAATGTGCTGCAGGAAGACGATGTTGGCGCCCAGCTCGGAGTCCGTGGGGATGTTGAAGTCGAAGGCGAACATCGCGCAGCCCTTCGGACTCAACCATTGATTTCCACCCCGCCCGACGCCGCCCAGCTGCGTGCTCGTCGTGACCACGATCCCGTCAAAGTCGGGAAACGCTCGATTCAGACTGCAAGCACGAAATAGACAACGAAAGAAGAAGATCGCTCGCCTTTTGCAGATGTTGATGACCGTCTCGCAAGTGGGCACGTAGAAGAGCGCTCTGCCCAACGACTTCGTTTGAAGCCGGTCGAAGTAGACGGCCGGGTCGAAATCTCCGTCCGGAAATCCGTTCTTCCTGAACTCTGCTCATTAAGAGCACAAAGGAATGGACGAACCTTCTCCGCACTTCCACCGGCAGCAGCGAGGTGCTCGGCTCGGGCAGCTCCTCCTCTTGGGCGATCTGCTCGGTGGAGCGGAAGAACAGGCGTGGCGATTGGCCGATCTCCTCGCCGTACGAAAGCCCGCGCATGTCGAACACCAGCCGGTCGTTGTGGCAAATCAGGTAGCCGCGAGTGAGCGGCGGCGGCGGCGTCTCCTCGCCCAACCGGATGCCCAGCCGGCTGATCGCTTCGGCGATCAACGGCCGTCCGGCCACACTCAGCAGCTGGTCGGTGGTGATGTCGGTGAAGAGGGCGCTCGCTTTGTGCTCGGAGTTCTCCATGTACAGCAGAAGGGGCTGGTCCTCTTTCTTGTGGAACACGACCGAGTATTTGAAGCCGCCGACGTTGTCCCGCGCGTGGAACGTCTCGTGCGCCTCCAATCCATGAGGTGACATTCAACTGCCTTAAAATGTGAACTCACCTCCTTGCACTTGTCCAACGTTTTAAGGGCTTTCTTCATGAACTGCTCGAAGTCCTTGCCCAACGTGCCGCTGGCCGCCTTCCGCCCGAACGCGCTTTTCAGCACGCCCATTTGCTTCTTCACCGAGTCGCAGTTCGTGAGGGAGGCGAACAGCGAGTTCTGGCACACAAGAGGATCTTCCCCGCCTGCAAACTCCTCCTTCAAACAGGCAGAAGAAAGGAATGCTCACGTGCACAAAGTAGGACTGAAGGCGCGTCCACGCCTGGTCGTCCAGCGGCTTCGTGTCCGCGATCAGCAGGCAGGCGGCGTTCTCGTCGACCCACGGGTGGTGTCGCATCGAGTGGGTGGAGAGGTGCGAGAGGACGTACACGTCATGCGGCAGGAGGCCTTGGAGCGACGTGCAGATCCGCTCGTAGAGATCTTTCCGATCGCCCGTGTAGATCAACACCTGAACAAGCAAACACGTGTGAAAGAGATTCGAAAGAGGACGAACCGTCGGCGGTTTCATCCGCGGCTTCTCGTCGGCGGGCGTCCCGTTCTGCCCGCCGGCCGGCGCGTCCCCGTTGGACATCGTGTGGACGCGGCGTTTGGGGGCGGCTTGCGTTTTGTTCCGCTGGAAGATGGCGTCCGTGCTTAGGGCCGCGAAGTGCTGGGAGCTGATCGAGTCGATGGCCTCCTTTGAACCATAATTCGCCAACAGCGTCAGCGAGAGCGGGCTCAACGATCGGCGGCGAGTGTCTGCAAGAGCGGAAATAAACAAAGCGGATGGAGGAAGCGAGGGGCGGGCAGCGGCCACAACAAGCAAACAAACGGAAGGGCCGCCGGCAAAACCGGACGCTCCGAACCGACGGCGAGGACCCGAAAAAAGATGTAAATTTGAAGTTCGCCGGCCGTCTGCCCCAAATGACTTCCAATTGCATTCGGGAGACGGCGGGGCAGAAATTGACTTTGCCGCCGCTCCTCTCCGCTGAGACCCCGCCGACCTGCCCGCCGCTGCCCAAACTCAGAGATCGCCCGCCAGATACGCGGCCGGCCATGATCGTTGGAGTGCGGGCGGGCGGGCGGGCGACAATCAAACCGGCCGCCTCGCCTATCAGTTCGCACGTCCCGATCCAAAACAAACCGGCGGCCCGCCGAAAGACGCCCGCCGGTGGGTCGCGTGCTCGTCGGCAATAAACGAGCCGTCTGGACTTCGAACTAATTGGACGCCCGATCGGCCGTTTGATTGGTGATCGCCCCGTGCGAAACGAAAGAACTCACTTCCCACTTGGACGGCGAAGTCCTTGGGCGGCAACGCGGACGAGTGGGGCGTCAGCGAGGCCACGCGCCGCCGCGTCTTGCGGGCGGCGAGGAAGTTGAGCTGAAAGCAGGGCGATGAGATCGCTGGACGGCCGGAAATAAATGAGTCCAATTCGTTCCTTTGTTCCCACTTCTTTTTACCTTCTTTGCCGCCCGATTTGTTCGAACGGAAGTGCGGAAAAAAGCGGTCGCTCGCCTCATGGTCGCCGGCCGGCCGGCAGAAGCGAGAGGCGTCGAAATCGAAAGTGCGCTTCGCCTTCCGCCCGCCAAGTGCGGAAATCGCGTGCGAGCGAAGAAAAAAACAATTGGGACGGCCGCTCTTTGCACTTCTAATCGCCCCGTTCTTCTTTGCACTTGTTTCTTTCGCTTACATCGTCCACATCCAAGTAGGTGTTCCCCGAATCGCTGGACGGGCCGTTCGGATCGAAGTCGACGTCCACGGCGGTGAACTCCGGCGGCTCCATTCGCGCTCTGCGTGGCCGCTCGTAGCGAGAACGGCGGCGATGGACGGCGGGGGCCTCGGATTTCAGCGGCGAGACCTTGTCGCGAGGAGTGTCTGCAATCCGGCCTAATTAGAGGGCCGTCCCGACCGTACGCCGCCGCTCACCCGCCGACGAAGTGGGCTCGGTGGTGGTCGTGCCGTCGGTGGGGCCGCGATCGCTCGACGTTCCGCCCACTCCCGATTCCTCGTCGAGGTCGAGGCCGCCGAGATCGAGGACGTCCTTTGCGGAGGGCGCACTAAACGGAGCGCTCATTTCGACCGTCGGAAGATCGTGAGGAGGAGTGAGAAGAAATCGCGTGAGTTCGGCCTTCCGTCGACGGTCGTCATGGAAAAGGCGGGAAGTTCGAGGAACGCCCGACTACAATGAAGGCGGAAGAACGGCCCCAATGGATGGATATTGTATTCATTCGAAAGGCATCAGCCGCCGACAAAAAGTACTCAAAAGGCGGGTGAATCCCGTTAGGCGGCGTCCAACAACTTGACCAAAAAGGACGACCTTCTCGACGCCCGCCGACCGTACGGATGTCGCCCCCATTCGCACGTCCGCGTAATAAAATAAGCAGGAAGGAAGAAGGGCGGGCGGGGCCACCGAGGGAACGAAAGAAGACGACCAACCCCGCCCTCAACCACGTTAACCGCCGGCCTCCAGCCGCGGATATAAGAGCCTCGATTTACGAACTTCTGCAAAAATTGTGTCAGGGGGGGAGGGGTGACACTTTTTTTGCAGACCTGCTCTGGAAACGTAACGCAAATCCGCGGATTGCCGGAATTCGGTTCACGTTTTTATCGTCTGTCAAAAATCGCTACGATTTTTGACAGTCGGCATTTTTGCGTTCACGATTTTGACCGCCGCGAGTTTTGCGTTCCGGAAATGAACGAACCGCCGAATTTCCGTTCGCGGTTTTGGCGTCTGTCAAAAATCGTTACGATTTCGGACAGATTTGACCCCTCGAACGCGAATGTGACAGTGGAAAAACCATTTTTGTGTACGCGGTTTTGACGAAGTTTTTCGAACCGCGAACGCGAATCGGACACCTGCCAAAAATCGTAACGATTTTTGACAGACGCCAAAAACGCGAACGGAAATTCGGCGTTTTGCTCATTTCCAGAACGCAAAATTTCCGGCTGTCAAAAATCGTAACGATTTTTGACAGATGCCCGGTTCGTGTACACGATTTTGGCCGGGTCTGCAAAAAAAGTGTCACCCCCCCCCCCTGACACAATTTTTGCAGAAGTTCGTAAATCGAGGCTCTTATATCAAAGTCGGATGTGCGGAAAACAAACGCCGGGACCACGCGGAGCGAAGAACAAAAAAAGCAGAAAGAAGAACTCACTTCTCGCCAATCCCGCCCGCTTCTTCCTCCGACGAGATGCTCAGCGTGTTCGAGTGGGAGTTTCGCACTCCGGCCGCCCGTCTTCTCAAATCCAATCAATTAGATCGCCTAACGAAAGAACCGGACAAACATCGAGGAGGCGGCCGACGAACTCGACGGTTCGCTGTCGTAATGCACGCGCCTCCTCTGCCGAAAGTAGAGCGGAACGGTCGGGGCGGCCGACCGAATCGACGGACTTCGATTCACGTCGGCCGCCTCGCGCGCGCGAACGGCCGCCGTCGGGCTGCACGATCGAAAGCGGGACTTCGGAGCGGAGAACGAAGCGTTGAACACGTCCCGCTTGAATCTGAACACAAGCAATCCTCGAGAGCCCGAACGAAAGACGCTCACCGCCACAAACTGCCGGCCAGTTCTTCCGATTGGCCGTCGAGGAAGTTCAGAGCGTGTCGCTGGCGTAGGCCGCCCGCTTCCGCAGCTCCCGGCCGCCGAACTCCCGCATCGACCGGAGTCCGTTCGGATTGCCGCGGAGATTCGAACTCATTCGGTTGTTCTGCGAGAGGGCTTCGAGCAGCGGGCGGGCTTGAGCAGAACTGTTGAGCACTTCGCGGGAGCAGTTGAAAGTCGAGAAGGCGGGATGCAAAGCGAGGGAACTCGTGGAGGAAGACGGAGAGAAGAAGGCGGTTTGGTTGGCGAATGGCCCGTTGAGCAGATCGGGCAGGCAGACGGCTGAAAGAGGAACAACGAACAGTCAGAAGAAGTGATCGGAAGAGCTCACAGTTGATCTCCGCAATGATCGAGCGGCCGCATCGATCGCAGAGGATCCCCTCGGCCCAGTACAGAACAAGTGAGCAGAAGTTCTGCAGATGTGTCTCGTACAGCATGTCGGACCGCCCGCCCTTCCGAACGGCAATCCGATTGGCCAGCGCGTCGACCTAAACACCAAAGAGCCCAGTGAAAGGTGAAATGAAGGGAGGGCTCACCGAGAACATCCCATTGACCGTGTTTGGAGCAGCAGTACCGCCGCCTTCCTCCCGTGCACCCGCATTGAGCGAAGTGAGTGGAACGACCCGAATCGTAAAAACGACGCGGGGCCGGCTGCCGTCCAGCACGAGTTGGTTCTCGCTGAAGAAGGCGGGCGTCCACTCGTCGAGGTCGAAGTCGAGCGGTTCGGCCGAGAGGATCTCCGCCTCCTCCGTCCGGAAGAGGACGACCGGCGGCTGTCCGATTCGATCCAACACGGGCTCGCTCGCCGTTTGGAGGTGCCTAAAGGACGAAGGGCTACGAGCAATCAAAGTGCGAACGAACCCCAAGGAATTCCTGCCGTTCCTCTTCGGCTGCTCCTCCCGAACGTGAAGCTTCAGCCGACGGCAAACCAGGGCGGAATTGCGGGCAGCCGGCGATCGAACGAACGTCTGCAGGACGGACAGCAGCCGCCTCCTCCGCGCGTAGTGGATGGCCGAAGAAACGAGCGACCACGCGAAGAACAGCATCTCAATCGCTCCTACCGTCCCTAGAACAGACGTGAATTTCCAAGCAATTAATCGTCTTTAGCTCACCAATGGCAGTTACATTTTTCGAGGAGGATCGAATTACAAAGAGAAGAGCGACATGTTCGTAGACTGCTCACATTTCACTCCAACTGGATCAACGGCTGCCGATCCAATAGAAAGCGGGGGTTTCCGAACACTTGGACGGACATTCGAGTTCTTTTCGCAGCAAACCAAAAGTCCTTTGCGGGCGGCGAGGAGCGAGCGAGCGGGTGACGCTCGTGGCATTCGCAGAGCCCTCGAAAAAGCCGTCCGAAAGCGGCCGCTGCCAAAAGCGGAGCGAGCGGGAAAATCCGTCCACTGGTCGCCGTTTCCTCCGCTTTCTGTTTGTTTGCTTCCGAAACACGATGTCCTTCCGGAGAGCAAAGAATTCGTTGTAACGTACACATCGTTCCTTCTGACGGCAGATTCTTTCATTAACGACAACAATAAACGAAACAACTCGAAGGAATAACAACGAACTTAACAATGAAAGGAAGTCTAAACGTTCAGCGGCTTCACGATGGCGATGCTGCGGCTCTTCTTGGTCTTCGGCTTCTTCTTGCCGCTTTTCTGCAGGCGAAACAGCTTCACTTGGTCCCGCTCCTCCACCTCCAGCTTGTGCGTCCGAAGGGCGGCCAGGTTGAAGTTCACTCGGTCCTGAACAACGAGCAGTGAGGAAGGAGAGCAAAGAAACGAACCAGAGAAGTCTTTGCTTTGGACGGGAGAATCCGCTGCAGGTTCTTGATGAGCGGAAGGAGCTCCCGCTGGCCGATCAGCTGATTCAAATTCGTCCTGAACGAGTGGAGATTGCAGAGAAATCATCTAGTGAAGTGCTCACTTTAACAGGAAGATCGCGACTCTCGAGCCCAACTCCAGCTTGTAGTTCTGCTTCACGCACGTGGACACGCAGTTGAGGACGTCGATCACGTAGTCGAAAGGGACGAGCAGCAAACTCCGCTCCAAGTGGGCGGAATTCACGCGGTGGATCACGTCGAGCACGAAGTGGTGCAGGGACGACGAGTTGAAGGCGGCGACCATCGGATGGAGTTTGTGCTGCAAGAGGGCGGTTGGAAGAACGAACGAGTAGGTGGACAAACCTTCGGGTCTTCGGCCAACAGCGCGCTCTCCGTTCGGTAGATTTCGAGTGCCTCGAGGATCGACTCGGCGCCCTTCACGGAGCTCACGTTCTTCTTCGCCGCCATCCCGATCTCATTCTCCGGGTTCTCGCCGGGCACCTGCAGCACGAGAAGATTGAAGAAAGAAAGGAAGGGGACTTACAATGTCTTCCGCATCGACGATCTTCTGGAAGTCCTCCTTTTCGAGTTCTTGCTCCCGCTCCTCCTCCACCACGATGATCTCCTCCGACTGCTCCCACAATCGAATCGACTTGTCGTGGGAGGCGGAGATCTGCCGTAGGATTGATTGGAATCGAGAAGTGATCGAAGGAACTCACGAGTGTGTTGCCGAACGACGTGCTCTGGAGGGCGCGGATCTCGGCGAAGTGCCCGTTGAGCACTTGGATCTGATCGAACTTCTTTGCGTTCCACTGCTTGATCTTCCCGTCCTTGCCCGCCGACCACAGCAGCTGCTCCTCGAGGTCGGTGTTGAACTTCACGCACGACACACTCAAATGAAAGGAGAGTTGAGAGAGAAAAGGAGGGAGTGGCCACTCACACGTTGTCGTGGGCGAACAGCGAGCGGTGGCAGTCGCCGAAGTCGAGGCCCCAAATCTTGACCGTCTTGTCCACGGAGCCGGTGGCGATCAGCTTGCTGTCGGGCCCGATGTCCACGCAGGTGACGGGCAGCGAATGGCCATAGAGCGAAAGAAAGAACTTCAGCGTGTTCAGGTAGTAGACGCGCGCCGTGTTGTCGAGCAGCCCGAAGGCGATCAGCTTCCCGTTCGGGCTGATCGCCATGCAGAGCGCCTCGTCGGGCAGCTCGACCTCTCGATCCTCACGGAAAGTCAACCGGCGGCTGCAAGCAGAAAGAAGCCACTTGTTCGGCCCAATTTAAGAACAAACCCTTTCGAACTGCTGACCGTCTGGAAGCGCCAGAATTTCGCCTTTTTGTCCGAACTGCAGGTCACGAAGCCTCCCTGAAATCCACGGAATAAAAGAAGGTAAAAGAAACGAGTGCTCACTCCATCGGGCAGGGCGAGAATCTGCCAAATGGCGCCTCCGTGGGCGTCGGCTGTCGAGTGGATCAGCTCGCAGGTGGGAACGTCGAACACGTGCAGGGCGCCGCTCTGAAGAAACAGTAAAGCCTCGAATTGAACGAGAAAAGCTCACTTTCGTTCCAACAACAAACTGCTTGTCGCCGGGCACGAACATCGACGAGATCATGTCCTTGACCTTCTCGTCGGCGAATCGATTGAGCGGCATCAGCGTGCGGAGGTCCCAAAGGATGGCCGACTCGCTCGCACACGACAAGACGGCGGCGTCGTTCGCCGTCACGCTCAACGAGCGAACGTCCGTCCGGTGGCCCCGCTGCAAACATGCGAGTGAATTGTAGCAGCAGAAGGTGGACGTACGTGATCCAAATTGACGACCGGCGTGCTCGTGAGCGTGTTCGCCTTTGTGTCCACGTCGATCAGAACTCCCTGGACGGTGTTCGTCTTCAGCAGCGAGTACATCTGAATCAGAGAGATGAACGAAAGGAAGAGAAGAGTGGACGCACTCGGTACTGCTTCTTCGTCCCACTCTCCCGCACTTGGGCGAACAAATCGATCCACTTGACCTTCGAACTCAACTCCACACCTCCGACTCGGGCGATCAGCAGCGAGACGTCCCGTGCGATGTCCGATTCGAACGTCAACGCTTCTCCGCTAAAACCAAGACGAGGAAATTGAAAGAAAAACCAGGAGACAAACTCGGCGGCCTCCGCGTTCTTCCGGAACTTGTGCACCTTCTTCCGCAGTCGCTTCTGCGCCTCCTCGTCCGAGTACACGCGGAACACGTCGACAGTCGAGTCGCTTCCCTAAACTGCCGTCTAAAGACTGCTAACAGCAAGAAACGAACCACGCAGCAAAGGAGAGACTCGTCGCTGGAGGCGGTCAGCTGGAGTGCGCGGCCTTTCGCGTGCCGCGTGAGGACGCCCCGTCGTTTGCAGCTCATGATCTCCTGAACAAAAAAAGAAGGAATGAGTGACAACGAGTGTTTTCTCACATTTCCTTGGGCGTTCTCCTCCTCGAACTGCTCGGTCCCGACCAGCGGCTTCTTCTTCAGGGCGGGCTGCTCGTCCTCCTCGTCGTTCAGTTCGAGGCGATCGAAGTCGCTCGTCCAGCTCAGCTCGTAGACGTCGAGCTCGGCGTTCGCCGTCCCGACCACCAGCAGCCGGTCGCCTTTGAGCAGCGAAAAGCCGTAGACCTCGGACATGCTCTCGGAGAGCGTGTAGAAACACGACTGGCTGCCCATCTCCCAGAATTTCAGCTGGTGGTCCTTCGAGCTGAACGAAAACGGTGAGTGAACGAAAAAAAGAAGAGAACTTGCCTCGAAATCAAGTGCTTGTCGTCGAGTGTGAACTGGAGCTGCGTGATCGTGCTCTTGTGGCCGCCCAGTCGGAAGAGGCCCGACTCGCTCACGACGTCCCACAGGACGATCACGGAGTCCTTGCCGCCCGAGGCGAGCGTGAGGCCGTCGTTGCTGAACGCGAGGCAGTTGACGCCCGTCCGGTGACCCGAGAAGACCGCGTGTTCCTCGTTGTAGGCTGCAAGCACGAGGAATCTACTCGGAAATGAAAAGAAGGACGTACAATTTCGATTTCGTCGGTGGAGGTGAACTTCGCCGTCCGCGTAGCCGATGGCCAGCAGCTTGCGGTCGTCGCTGAAGCGGAAGGCGGTCACCTCGACGCCCTCGCGGTTGATCTCCGCCGTCTGAACGCACGAATGAACGGGGAAAGGTAAGAGAGAACTCACCTTCTCCAACGTCCGCATGTTGAAGACGACTACCGACTCGCAGGCGGAGACCGCACACGAGACCTTGTCCACCGACTGGACGGCCCCATTCTGCCCGACCAGATTGCACCGGCCGCCGTACACGAACCGAAGATAATCTTTCGTCAATCCCATTGCTAATTTGGGGAGAATCCTCAAATTTTGTCCCAGAATTCACTCCCGTTTTTCACGTGACACGAAACGCCAAGCGGGGACCGCCTGAGAAAGAAACGTGCTGGGAGCACATTAGGATGAAGAACTACAGTGTTCGTTCACTGCTTTGATTGCACTGGGGATGGATGTGCTCGAAACGGAAAGAAAAACTCGAGATCTACTGCATCACTCGCAAGAGACGCGAGAACAACAGAAAACATGTTTCTTTCAACAACTGACAGCAATAACGAGGATTCATTCGCATCTCTTGTTCCACTCCGATCGGCCGCTCCTTCCTAAATGTTGGAGGTGGAAGAGAAGCCAATGGTCAGTCCTTCGCTGAATTAAAACCATCTCTGTGTTCAGGTCGATGACCCGTCGGCCGCCTACTCGCTGGTCGCGCTCGTCGGCCGCGGGGCGTTCGGCTCCGTCTTCCGGGCGAAAGACGAGCGAGGCGGCCGGGAGTTCGCGGTGAAGGTGATCGACTTGGAGCGGTCGGAGGACGAGATCGACGCCCTGCGGAGAGAAACGGGCGTCCTCTCGAAGTGCCGCTCGCCGCACATCGTCGCCTACTTCGGGGCCTCTCTGAAGGTGAGTGGGCAGTCGCTCCTTCAACCCGCTTCCTTCCATTTGCAGGACTCCGCCGTCTGGATCGTGCTGGAGTTCGCGGACGGCGGCTCGGCGCTGGAGCGGCGGCAGCGGGCGCCGTTCTCCGAAGCGGCCATCCGCGAGATCCTGCGCGACGTCCTCCGCGCCCTCGACTACCTGCGGGAGAGCGGGATCGTGCATCGGGACGTGAAGGCGGCGAACGTCCTCCTCGCCGGCCACTCAGCGAAGTTGGGCGACTTCGGAGAGGCCGCCGAACTGGACCCCCTCGATCGGAAGTGCGCGGGGATGGCCGGCAGTCCGTGCTGGATGGCGTGAGTGCTCCCTCCCGTTCAATAGAATGTTCCCTTGCCTGCAGCCCCGAGATGATCGCCGGCGCCCGCTACTCGACGAACGCCGACGTGTGGAGCGCGGGGATCGCGGCGATCGAGTTGGCTGTCGGCCTGCCGCCCTACTCGGGACTCCCGCCCGCCCGCGTGCTCGAACTCGTGGCCGCCAGCCCGCCGCCCCGCCTCGAGGGCGACTTCTCGCCCGAACTGAAGCGATTCGTCGCCGACTGCCTCGTCCGGGATCCACAAGCAGTGAGTTCTTTCTTCCTTCCACTCGCCCACTCTCCCGTTCAGCGACCGGAAGCTCGCGATCTTTGGGAGCACCCCTTCCTGTTAGTCGAGAAGCCGGACGAGTCGCTCCGAACGGCCGAGAGCGCG